>JAJMJF010000051.1:0-63142 GCA_030563415.1 Casaregolazyma lundiana
AGATTAACTGGAATCGTAATTCACAATTATATCTTTTCCGCTTGTCAATTTGGCTGTTGTGAAAAAAGTTTTTCTAAAATCAACCGTCTCAAATTTCACCTGGAAAACCAGAAACAATCCACAAACTGCTCCATGCTTTTCATCAAGATATTAATTTAACTTCAGCTGCATTGTTTCCAATCGCCTTTACTAGTTGTTTTATTCTTTTTTCATGTATTTCACTTTCCACTTCCAGGCTGCATTGCTCCCTACAAGGGGGTTTATTTACAGAAATTCGGCTGGTACTTCAGTAAACGCCTTGGATATGTTCTTTTAAGGCCCATTCACACGAATTTATGTGCCGCGAGTATATTTCCAGACTTTTTAGTGAGAATGTGATATTACACTAGTATATATTTTTTATATTTTTGCTTGTACCGTTATATATACGGTTTGTTGTCTACTGAGCCTAGCTAGACTTGGCGGCATCGGTATTGTTTCCGTGGAAACTGCGCCGCTGTGTGTGTGGCTTCCCTCGTTTTGGTCATCCTTGAGGATCTTTTGCAGGGTGTGTACCTCTTTTTCCGTCCACCCTCTTCTTTTTCGGTCATAATTGTTTCTGTATCGCGTATTTGGGTCTTGTTTTGCTTTACTTTGGCGTATCTTTTGCGGATATGTTCTTTTTTTTGAATAGCTTCAGAATTGTATGGTTCCTAAATACGAACCATATATAATCACAGGCCACATTTATTTAAAAAATCGCCACTTTCATTTTACAGCGCAAAAACTGATATTCGAAGCCACTAACTCGAGTCATATTACAAGGATTGACATATTCTCATTCAAAAAAAGCGTAATTGGTAAGTGTGACCGAGGCAACGGCGGATAGCGTAGTCGGGCGTGGATCATACATGGTCACATCGAAAGACGCATGGTAATCCAGGAAAGATTATACTGGAACTCAGGTACGGGAAGCTACTACTAAACAGTTAGGCAGTCCACATTCGACCGCGTCTTTTCTTTTCAGACACACACAGCGAGACTAACATCCACCAAACGAGCAGCGACGGGTACATGAGAACGTTACGTAGATGGAGAATTAAATAACAAGGAAGACACCACGTTCCAACTAATACAAACGGCAGCCCCATTTCCTAAGAAGGTCAACATTTACAACTTATAGATGTAGCAAACGAGCAACATCATACAGATGTGACCGGCAAGGAGCGTCGCAATAGACAGCTTAAGACATACTATTCCCTAAGAGCTGACACTACCACTGTGCAGACTTAATATCGCCATATTTCGTGGAAGGGGCCGTCCATGGGTATATGTGTTCAGCAGCCATGAAAGCCTAAAGTGCCCTGGTAACACGACCAACTAGAGCGCCAAACAGCAAAATAAGGCGAATGAGCAGAGATAACGAGAAACGGCAAGGAAAATAGAAGAAAGACGATTCTGTAAGGCTCTGCTACTTTATTCATAGTATATACTAGTTCAAAATTATGATACGTCACACGATTGGAACCAAACATATCATTTTACATACATTCCAAGCCTTCCAAGTACCCACATACCATGCCTGAGCTCTCATTATATCCGAGCCTTTCCAACAAGTGGTTTTCACATCCTTTGTGATTTGAAATAAGTCGTCCCTTACTGGCTGGTTTTGCATGCTCAAATATACGGGCTAGTGAAAAATTCCCAATCTTTTTTTTTCTACACATCTGCATATAGAGGGAAGTTCGCGAGCCTTTTCTACAAAACATAACGAAAACAGGGGGTTTCTCATTTGAAAAACGTCGTTAGAATCATGTCGGAAAAGCTTACGCGTATTGCCATTGTTAACGAGGACAAATGCAAGCCCAAAAAGTGCCGCCAGGAGTGCAAGAAGTCCTGCCCGGTAGTCAAGACCGGTAAACTGTGTATCGAGGTGACGCCCGAGTCGAAGATTGCGTTCATTTCCGAGAGTCTATGCATAGGATGCGGTATTTGTCCGAAACGATGCCCGTTTGGCGCTATACATATCATAAACCTGCCTACGAACCTCGAGAAGGAAGTCACGCATCGTTACTCTGCAAATTCATTCAAACTCCACCGGCTTCCTACGCCTCGCCCAGGTCAAGTGCTGGGACTGGTTGGTACCAACGGTATTGGCAAGTCCACTGCTCTTCGAATTCTTAGTGGGAACATGAAGCCGAATCTGGGCAGATACGAAGACCCGCCTGAGTGGGTCGAAATCATACAGTATTTCCGAGGAAACGAGCTTCAGAATTACCTGACGAAGGTCTTGGAGGATAACATAAAAGCAATCATCAAGCCACAGTATGTTGATAGTCTATCTCGCAGCAAATCCATAGCTAATAAGCTTGTCGGTGATCTCCTCAGTGCACGAAAAGATAGAACCGACGAGTATGACCGCATTCTCAATGTCTTGCAACTAAAGTACCTAATGGGACGAGAACTGAGCCAGCTGTCTGGTGGCGAATTGCAGCGGTTTGCTATTGGTCTTACTGCAGTCCAGGCGGCTGACGTGTACATGTTTGACGAACCCTCTTCGTATCTCGATGTTAAACAGAGGCTGAATGCCGCTCATATAATCAGAAGTTTACTGAACGATACATGCTACGTCATTGTCGTTGAGCACGACTTGTCTGTGCTAGACTACTTGTCTGATTTCGTATGCATTTTATATGGAGTTCCTTCCGTCTACGGCGTGGTATCTCTGCCGTCCTCTGTTCGTGAAGGTATCAACATCTTTCTCGATGGTAATATCCCTACAGAGAATCTTCGATTCCGTGAGGAAGCTCTACAATTCCGGTTGGCAGATGCTACGGACTTGGTGCCAGTAGACCAAAGCCGAGCCTTCAAATATCCCACCATGGAAAAGACCATGGGCGGAGATTTCCATATGAAAGTCCACGGAGGAGAGTTTACTGATTCGGAAATCATTGTGATGATGGGTGAAAATGGTACTGGTAAGACTACTTTCTGCCGGCTGCTTGCAGGCTACATCGACCCAGATAACGGAAAAAAGATGCCATCACTCAATGTTTCTATGAAACCACAAAAAATCACACCTAAATTTACGGGCTCGGTGCGAAGTCTGTTCTTCAAGAAGATCAAAGCTATGTTTCTGCATCCTCAATTTCAGACTGATGTTATCAAACCATTGAGAATTGACGACATCATTGACAACGAGGTTCAGGTTCTATCAGGAGGAGAACTCCAGCGAGTAGCCATTGTTCTTGCATTGGGTATGCCTGCGGATATTTATGTGATTGACGAACCCTCTGCATATCTGGATAGTGAACAGCGTATTATCTGCTCCAAAGTGATTCGACGATTCATTTTGCACTCTAAAAAGACAGCATTCATTGTCGAGCACGATTTCATCATGGCAACTTACCTTGCAGACCGAGTAATTGTATTTGAGGGAGAACCGTCAAAGAGAGCCGTGGCGAACACACCGGAGAGCTTGCTGACAGGGTGCAATAAGTTTTTGAAAAATCTCAATGTTACTTTCCGCCGAGACCCTGTTTCCTTCCGACCGCGTATCAATAAGCTTGATTCTCAGATGGACCGAGAGCAGAAAAACAACGGCAACTATTTCTTCTTAGACAGCGCAGACGGGGCGTGATAGATCATAGCAGAAAAAGCGATAGAACATAATGCCATTAGCATAGCTAACTGGCCTTTTATCGTAATTGAACCATAATAGTTGAAACTATAACAGTGTAACTTTAATTATGCGTGTCAAATTATAATAGCTTAATTTCGGTTGTGTACCGTAAAAGAGTGAAAATAGTCAGCGTTAGTTGTTCCGTTGATGCAACTTGCATTTTCCCACCACTCACAGCTTCCCAATTGCAAAGCCCAAATTCCACTCTTCAAACTTAGCATCCTTCATTCACCTTCATAATGACAAGTAAGTTGACCAACCAGGACCAGAGAATTCGCATTCTGACATTATAGAACCGGCGCATGAACGACCGGAACTAGTCTCCTTTGATGACATTGACTATTCGGACTATTACCAGGTGGAAGCAGCCCGTAAATCCATGCTTCGAGAGCAATGGATCCGCGTAAAGGCGCTGCGAGTCGTCCGAGACGCTCTGAACAAGTGCTTTGAGACACAGGGACCCAACCATTATGAGAACTGCAAGGATCTGGCTGGTATGTTGGTGTTGTGCTGCGAATAGTGCTGATAACTAATGGCTACAGAACGTTACCTAGATATGCTTCCTACACATGAAATTACTGGGCATCTGGGGTATCAGCGAAATGACCCCACGAAATAATATATTAATCAATTGCAGATTAAATATGGTGAAGTGTTTGGGTGATGCGAGATGGCAGAGTTTTGAGTGCCGTAACAAACCGGCATGTAATGCTCTGCCTTAAAATGACTAAAAACTGCCCATTACACCATTAAGCCGCTAAATCTCCAAGCCGCTAAATCGTCAAAATGTTACGACGTTAAACTGTTAAATCGTTAGCCACTACCCATTGCCTGGCTAGGGAACTTCTCGGCCTACATCAACGTGCGTATCTGCGACGGGAGGGGCACTGCTGGTAGTACTGACTTCAGGTATATCCTGACTGTCTTCCGCGATGCTTTCCACTTGACTTCCAGATTCTTTTCCCACTTTTTTATCGCCTCCGTGATCATCTTCGTCCTGCTCAGCTGGGCCATTACCTTCTTCCGCTTGAGCTTCTCCCTCTTCCGCTTGAGCTCCTTCCTCATCCACCTCTCCTTCACCCTCATTTCGCACACGCCCGTTCCTGTAGCCGCAATACGGGCATATATACACAACATACTGTGGATCTTCCCCATACTGAGCCAGCCCATTGTGGTTTCTGCAGTTGTCACATATCAATGCATGCCTGTTCCTCGGCGAGGTCTCATCTTCACCAACCAGAATATCCAGTATTCTGTCATACCACTTAAGTGAGTATGGCTCGTATGTCATTTGCTGTGGAGTGAGAAACGGGCCCACGGTGGAGCCTCTTGGAAAACCAGCATCGGAGGCGTTCAATGAAGACCCTGCATCTGCCTTCAAAGAATTCATGCTCGTATCGAATGACTCTTCGGCATCGCTCTGTTCGAACCGCTGCAGCAGCGCCTGCGTCTTATAAAAGTTTGTTTGTTTTTTGAGCTCTTCGATCTTGTCAGCCTGTTTTGCACTGAGTGTCTGCAAACGGCTGTCAGAAGAGCTGATGAGGTAATTAAAAACGGTCTGAATGAGCAGCCGAATGACATAAATTCTGGCGGTTAGAGTCTAATGCTGGGCGCTTAGCAGTACAGTAACTCTTTACACTTACAATATAAATCCCACAATCACAGCACCAACGGCCTTAGGCGTTTTCGGAATAACATGACCTGACAAGAAGACCACCGCTACAGCATATATAACGACTAGATAAACAGTTACGAAACCTTTTGCGCGCTTAAGCTTCAGCTTGAGACCCGTGGATCGTCGCTGGTGATAGATCATCTGCTCCTGCAGCTTCGCCAGCTCCTTCTCATACGTTCCAGCATCATAGCTCTAAGATCAGCAACAGCTCCATTATAATACATGTACCACAACTCACCTTTCGGAACGGCCACAGTCGAGCCATTGCGTTATGGGGATGGATGGAGATTCAGCCGTGCATGGAAAAGAGGTGGAAAGCGCAGTGGAAATGCGTAGAAGAGAAGGAGTGCCGAGATTCCGATAAACGCGCATGGGAAAATACACGTCAATACAGGAAACATGAAAATATCGTGATATTCCAGGCCGCCAGGCGCACGTGCAAAAGCACCTGTTTTCACGCCGGGTGCGGCTGTGCCGAAATCATCTGATTCTCCTTATAAATTAACCTTTGTTTTGTGCTTGCTTGCCCAACATTTGGAACCTTTCAACAATCACCGGTTTAACTAAGAGAAATGTCGCTGCAAAACAAGCTTTCTATTACTGATCTCGATCTCAAGGGAAAGAGAGTGTTTATTCGAGTTGGTAAGTAGACCTGCTGGGAAGTGAATGGGCAATTGGTTCAATTCTTGTGCTAACCGCCAGACTTCAATGTTCCTCTGGACGGAAAGAAGATCACCAACAACCAGCGAATTGTAGCTGCGTTGCCTTCGATTAAATATGCGAAGGAGCAAGGTAAGTGACAAAAGCATTGTAGTGAGGGGTGGTGGTTTAATTGGAGGTTATGGACTCGGCATGATCTTTCGGCACGTTGGGCGGCTAATGACGTCTTGACGCATGTCTGACGTTTATCCTGACATTTACGCCTTAACTAGCAGCAAACCGTTCAATTCCGAACCACATATCCTAATTGATCACCCTTCACTCTTACTATTTCTCACCATTCTTTTCTAACCCCTCAGGCGCTAAAGCTATCATCCTCGCTTCTCACCTCGGCAGACCTAATGGTGAACCCAACTCCAAATACTCACTAGAACCTGTCGCCGAGGAGCTCGAGAAACTTCTTGGAACCAAGGTCACCTTCCTTGAGGATTGTGTTGGAAAATCCGTCGAAGAGGCCGTGTCCAAGGGCCACGACGGCCAGATCTTCCTGCTGGAAAACCTCCGATTCCACATTGAGGAAGAAGGCTCCAGGAAAGTCGACGGCAAAAAGACAAAGGCTGACCCTGCCGATGTCGAGGCTTTCCGAAAATCACTCACATCCCTTGCAGACGTGTATGTGAATGACGCCTTTGGAACTGCTCACCGGGCCCATTCCTCTGTCGTTGGCTTGGAACTACCCCAGCGAGCTGCTGGCTTTTTGGTCACCAAGGAGCTCACCTACTTTGCCAAGGCCTTGGAGAATCCCGTGCGACCATTTTTGGCCATTTTGGGTGGTGCTAAGGTCTCCGACAAGATCCAGCTCATTGACAATCTGCTCACCAAGGTTGACATCCTTATCATCGGAGGCGGTATGGCCTTCACCTTCAAGAAGGTTGTCGACGGTGTCAAAATCGGCAACTCCTTGTTTGACGCTGAAGGTGCCAAGATCGTTGCTGGTCTGGTAGAAAAGGCCAAGAAAAACAATGTCGAGCTGGTGTTCCCCGTAGACTACGTCACTGCCGACAAGTTCGACAAGGATGCCGAAGTTGGCACTGCTACTGATGCCTCTGGTATTCCAGACGGCTGGCAGGGTCTCGACTGCGGTCCCAAGAGTATTGCTCTCTACGAGGCTGCAATCGGCAAGGCAAAGACCATCGTCTGGAACGGTCCTCCAGGAGTATTCGAGTTCGACAAGTTCTCCAAGGGTACCAAGGCCGTTCTTGACGCTGCCGTCAAGGCCGCACAGAACGGTGCTACTGTTATTGTCGGCGGTGGAGACACTGCTACTGTAGCTAAGAAGTACGGTGCTGAAGACAAGTTGTCTCACGTTTCCACTGGCGGTGGTGCTTCTCTGGAACTGCTTGAAGGCAAGGAGTTGCCTGGAGTAGTTGCTCTTTCTGAGAAGAAGTGAGAGCCATTTGTGATAAATATATAATTGAATAAATTCGAATATATAGGTTCGACTTAACTATATCTCTTATAATTTCACCTACCAGTCATTATAAACGACCTATATTCCGGTCACGCGGATCCCAGTATGGCACATCCAGCAGCTCAAATATCTTGCGTTCGCTCGACGCTTCTACTAGCACTTCCTTGGTGCCGTCTGGAGCACGAAGGAATAACCCGTTGTTACTTAGACTGTAGCCTTTGACCCTGGCCAGCTGTCGTATGCTGCGGTTAAATATATCATCACCAGTGTAATAAATAAGGGAAGCTCCTATTATGTTCCAAGGCACCAGCAGAATATCGGCACGCCGCCATAGAGTGTCATCAGCGAGCGAAACTGCACCAAGCCATCGACTATCGCCGACACTCTTCCCGGCAAGCGTGCATTTTATGATGCCTTCATCTCTGAGTTTTCCAAGCAGCTTGTGCAGTGTGTCAGAAAGCTCTTCCAGACCAACATCCTTTTTGGTCATTATCATGTCGATATCTCCACAATCCGGCATGCCTCGCCGATAGCTACCCATACAATAAAGTTGCATATCAGGAGCTATCTTCGTAAGCTCTGCTCGGATTCTCTCATAAGTTCGTGAAACAACATCTCGAGGGATTCGCGTGTTGAAATCTGTATATCGTTCAAGTCCAATTTTCTGCTGCTCGGACAGATCCGATGTCTTACGTACGTCGTCCAAAGATCGCACCCCTTCATCATACCATTTCAATGCAGTCTTAGGACCCACTCCAAATATCTTCAATAGCTCAGCAAGCACCTTAGTTCTCTTGTCGTTATTGATCTGATAGTCCTTTTTGGCAAAGGTGCCTGTCTTGACAATCTCCTCCAAATGATCAGCCAACTGACCACCAAAACCTGGAAGCTTCTTAGCTTCGGCCGCAGTGGTTATAGGATGATTGGCTTTCTTCAGCGAATTGATAGCCGCTCGGTACGCTTTTGCACGCCAGGGGCTGCGGATCGATTCATAGTATTTGAGCTGCTCCGTAAACTGATCCAGGACTGCTTTGTTCGGTCTATCTGAATCGGGAGTATCCTTGTTCTTGACGGCCAAGAAGTTGGCCATTTTCACGTTTCTGCTTGTCGGCCCTGCCTCTCCAGCATCGACAGGCAGGTCGTCTTCCTCGGAACTCCATTCCCCAGAGTATCGCCCACCTTTCATCATTGCCAGAAGCAGCTCTTCACCAGATTTGGACTTGGCAGATTTGGATGATTTTTGACGGTCAATTTCAACCTCGGCGGGAATAGACTTTGGAGTCTTTTTGGTGGGCGATTTCCGTGCATCAGAGTCTGCAGTGCCGTGAGCACCGGGCACTTCGAACTTCTTTATATCGACAAGCTTGTCCTCCTCGATGCATTCAGAGGGCCAGGAATTATAAACGACCTTGATAGAGTCTGGAATGCTCCTTACTGAGAGGTAGTCCAGCACCTTGGGTGCTTTCCAGTGAACATCAACCAGCATATGCGTAATATTTTCGGAATCATACGAAGGCAACATACGAGCTCCATGGTCCTTGAAGGCTTTGACTCTGTTTCGGTTTGCTTTAGAGTCCTTCTGGTATGGGACCAGTACTGATATTAGCCAAAACAGCCCAGCAAAAGCTCAGACGCACTTACCAAATGTCATATCGTGAAATAAAGGTGTCCAAGGAATCTTAGTTTGTTTCGAGTGATCTTTTTTGGGTTTCGACGTCTCATTTTTGTGCTTTGATTCAGGCCGCTTTGGCTCAGAATGCACCTTTTTCGGCTCCGGAGCATCGGACTCGTCAGAGCTTCCAGACCCTTCAATATATCTCCGTTGAGACTCGAAGAAATCGCGCTTATCTTTGGACCAGCCTTTGCTGGACATCCTGAAACGTGGAAAATGTCCCCAGTCTTTCCAGTACTTTAGCATACCAACAACTTCAGCAACCGGTGGCTACCAAAGCAGATGGCAAAAGAAGCAGCTTATATACTGGCCTCACCAATACCGCCTCAACACGACCTGTCGACTTTAACTTTGGGGCTCAAAGCCGCAAAAATCCGGCACAAAGGCGAGACGATCAAAGCTAAGGCGCAGCCGTGCCATTGTCTCAGACAGCGATTTCTTAGCTACTATATAGCCAATATCAGCCTCCAAAAGACACAACATGTCCGTAGACGAGTCGCCGAAGTAGACGGTTTTACCGCCGCGATTGTACTTGGCGACAATATGGTGGAACGCGTCGACCTTGTCGATAGCCGTCTGCAAATTGCCGTTGATTCGACCTGTCAGCACCGAGCCGTTGGTCTCGAAATCGTTTGCGTATACGTCCACATCTAGCCCATGCTGTAGAAATGACTCTTTTATAAGAAATGCACTCCAATTCACGCTCAGAACAACAAGCATGATGTTTTTCGTGGACAACTTGCGGGCGAAATTCCACCAGCCAGGCCGGTACTTGGGGCAAGTGCTACGAATGCTAGCTAGAGGAACACCGGCAAATACTCGGCCAGCTTCTATTCTTCTAAGACTACGTGTTTCAACATCTTTGAGGCCTTCAAAAAAGCGGATCTGGTCATCCAACGTCGAGATTTGACCAAATTTTCGCTGGTATTCGCTGTAGTCTTGGCTGTAGCTATCAACATAGTGATCCCAGCCGGGCTGCATTTCCGGCTTACAATTGTACGCACTTTCGGCTAAAAGACCAATGGTATCTTCAGCAGTTATAGTCTCATCCCAATCGACGACAACAAGGCCGATCTCATCGTAGTTTAGCTGTGGCATGGTTTGTTGAATGGTTGGAAGTTTGCAAAGTTTGAGATCATCAGGGCTAGTGTGGCGTACGGCAAAAGTATTGTCGATATAGTTATGGATATATGTATAGATAACTAGTTATATATTATAAAACGTATTTACAAAGATATATCTCATGTAATTAATCATATCACTAATCCCTGTTGACATGGCATTCTACCTTACCCGATCTCATACCTCCAAAAACATTTATGCACAAACTCATAAATAAATCAACAAACCCATTTGCTCATCAACATGAGATTCGTGCATTGGCTTCTGCCAGTCACGTGCGCCATGGCTCTTGAGCAATTTCCTCTTGCAAGCCATCGATCGGAATTGTTTGAGCTTCATCGAAATTTAGTCCAAATAGAGTCGGTCACTAACCATGGTAAGTTTATCGGTTTGCCGACTCCCGGTGATTTCTAACAACAGAACTCGCTGTCTCCGAATATCTCAAAAATTACTTGGAATCCAAGAATTTCACCGTTGAATTCCAGCAGGTCGAAGGCAATCGCTTCAACATTTATGCCTATATTGGTCAAAACCGTAACACCAAAATTCTCCTAACCTCTCATTATGATACCGTTCCGCCCTATTTTCCATATTCTGTCAAAGGAGATAAAATCTACGGCCGTGGAGCATGCGATGCAAAGGCCAGTATTGCTGCACAAGTTGTAGCGACCGAGGAGATGCTAGCAGCCGGCGAGATCGCCGAAGGTGACGTCGGGCTGCTTTATGTAGTCGACGAGGAAGTCACAGGAAAGGGAATGAAATATGCACATAAAAACATTGGAGTTGACAGTTGGGAAACCGTCATCTTTGGAGAACCCACTGAAAACAAGCTAGGCGTTGGCCATAAGGGCATTGCCATGCTTGATTTCCATGCACACGGCATTGCATCCCATTCGGGATATCCTGAGCTTGGCAGAAATGCAAACGAGATTTTGATTAAGGCTCTAAGCGAACTTCTCTCTTTGGAACTGCCTAAATCGGAACTACTTGGCGACAGTACTGTCAATATCGGGCGAATGAGCGGCGGTGTGGCCGCAAATGTCGTCCCCGCACAGGCAGATGCTACAGTTTCGATCAGAATAGCTGCAAATGAGGATAAGCTTGTCAAGCTTCTGAACGAATTAGTGGAGTCTATTGATCATCTAACCATGGATCTTACCTATTTAGTTGCACCACAATATCTGGACTATCAGGTACCTGGATTCGATTCCATCATTTGCAAGTACAGCACCGATATTCCAAATTTAACTGGAAACTTTACGAGACATCTTTACGGACCCGGAAGTATTCTGCAAGCACATTCCAAAGATGAGTGGATCAAGGTTTCCGATCTCTCTGAAGGTGTAACAGGTATCAAGAAACTTGTGGCGTATGCGCTTCGCGGCTGATGTTTCATTGATGTAAAAGGCTTGTTTTGGATTGATCAGAGAGCTGGTGACAGATTTTGAGGCCCACAAATGATTGCGGTGTATGGACAGGCCCACTTAGCAATGCAGTTCGCTCTAACAAAAACATGGAGATTGTAGGAATGACCGTTATGAAGCATTGATATATGCTTTTAAGCGCCTGACATGTATTTTTATAATTGAGTTAAGTTTACTTTATATCAGTGCTGCGCGGAGATATGCATGTTTAGACATTACCCCAGAATATCCACAAAGTGAATAAACTGCTTCATAAATTGAAAAAAAAAAACGTGCGCAAAGCATAAAGCAATAGATCATGTCTGTAAAAACCTACTCAACTACTTATTTCTTATCTGTTACATACTTTGTGGCTCATAGCAATCGCCGATCTCTGTTACAATATTATGCGCCGCGATCGACAAAAGATACAAAGGGTTTCAAAGTTCAGTCAAACCAACAAATTTGCAATTATTTTGACAATTATAAGCAGGAAGTTTGGATTAATCCATATAGGTGATAGGCTTTAGTGAAATAGGAGATCCCATGACAGATATCATCGAAACAGGGCCCTTCCAGCTCCAAAATATCTCCAATCGAAGCAAAACAATTAACAAAGCAAATTCATGTATCCAAATGAGGTTTAAAATCAAACAAATAAGTTTTCGCAGTGGTGCACTAAAGGCACCAAAAAATCTCCTATTTAGGATATACTTGGACCAAAATTCCTGAACATCATTGGCCAAAACGCAAAATCCCAAAAAATCCCAGAAAAAAAGGTAATAGCCTCACATAGCAAAATGCTACAATTTTAGAAGATCTTATCTGTTTTTGTAACACCGTGTGGGTTTTTGAGCAAGGTTGTTGTCGCGGAACCTAGCTTAATTCTTGAAACGGATAACCACAGACAAATAATAATTAGCCTCAAAATTTAGGGTACAAACATATAAATGCGGACTAAATGTCTTTTGATGTTTTAAAGATAACAAGACATTAAGATGAAGACTTTCTTTGCAATTGTTTTTGCAACTCTGATAATTACTGGAAACGGCCTCCCTCTCGTCAAGCGGGAAGCAGCGCCAGAGGCAAGCAGCATTGATGGTGGCGCTGGTGAGGGCACAGCCTTTGACAATAGTGGTGATCTTAAGTTTGGAATGCCTATCTATGGTCGAAGCAGTATCGATGGTGGCCCTGGTGAAGGCACTGCGTTCGATAACAGCGGCGATCTCAAGTTTGGAATGCCAATTTACGGACGAGAAGCAGAAGCAAGCAGTATCGATGGCGGTGCTGGCGAAGGTACTGCATTCGACAATAGTGGTGATTTGAAATTTGGAATGCCAATTTACGGTCGAAGCAGCACTGAAGGCGGCCCCGGTGAAGGCACTGCGTTCGATAACAGCGGCGATCTTAAGTTTGGAATGCCAATTTACGGACGAGAAGCAGAAGCAAGCAGCATCGACGGCGGCGCTGGTGAAGGCACTGCGTTCGATAACAGCGGCGATCTCAAGTTTGGAATGCCTATCTATGGATAACATTCGAGTCGAAGGCGAGGATCGAAACAACGAGCCCGAGTGCCTTGATAACCAAACGATTTATATTTGCGAGGTACGAAATAACTGCCTCTAAGGACGTTTTTAAATATTTAGGACAATTATTTTTATATGTATATTCATCAGCTAAAGGGACTACATTGAAAGCGCAAAGACGTAAACTCAGAGTGAACGCCGGCGTAAATATAATTAAAATCACGCACGTGGCATTCCATTCCATTCCGTTTTAAATTTTGAGGCGAGAGGGAATTTGGGAAAAACATGGGCCTCTGTGTTGAATACCACTGTGTTGAGAGAATACAGTTCAGGGCTAGTATCATCAAACAACAAGTACAAGTATTTGAGAGTCTCGGCTAGCCAGAATGACTCCATGTTATCTGACATTGGCGGAGGTATTTTAGTAACATCCTTGAGACAAGCATAACCTGTTTTGTCCGGAAGCAAAGTCCATGTTTCAAAAGCTTGAAATATCTTCCAGCCCCATTCTCTGTAGATGGGGTTTCCCGTCAGTTTCCATAACACAAACAGAGATTCGACTGTCTCAGGCCGCTGAAGGTTATGGACATCATTCTTTTTGATGAAAAAGTCTTTAGTACTTCCTTCTTCTTCATTAAAAACAACAATCTCGGGAGCCAGCCCAGTCGCCGTTCCATTATACATTTCATAGCAAGTTCGCGTAAGCTCCATGCCAAGAGTGAATTGGTCCTCATCTACAGTACTCCATTGAGCTCTTTTTCTAGCTTCCTGAATAGGCAGGCCCTTGGTAGCACCGAGAGCAAACATGCCTCCGGCAAAACATACAAGGTGATCCATTTTATTGGACAGGGGGCCGTTTATGCCGTTATCAAGCTCCCCAATATACGTCAAATGGTTAGGCTCGGACTTTCTAACCAGGTACTTTTGGATTCCTTTGACTGTCTCTTCATACATTCTGAGGTATGAAACTTCTTCTTCCCCCGTGAGCAAGAACAGTTTGATGAGGTACTCATAATAAGAGTCGCCACGAGAACCCATACGAATTAACTCACCCTGGAATTTACCTGTATCAGGATGGATATAAATAGGCACCAGACCGCCTGTGACATGATTGTTGTCGACGATTTCAAAAACTTTCTCAGACTTCCTCCAATATAGATCTTCGCCGGTCAAATGGGACAAATATTTGAACTCCAATTGCAACGAAGTAGCTTCAGAAGTGCTGCTGGCACCGCCATCAGCATGTGAAGGCTTGCCAAGACCAGTTTTTAAGTTGACACTGGCATAGGGTATTCCCGAGGGGCTGTCGAAGGCGGGCATGAGTCTATTTCCCAGATCAACAGCCTTGTCAAGAAAAACATCATCTTTTGTCAAATAATAGGCAGAGAGCAGGCCGCCGAGCATTCGAATGGTAGTTTCAAAAGTGTTGACTTCATAGTCCATGTCGTAAGAAAGGTGGTTCTCCACCCACTTTCTAGCCTGTCTAAATTCGGTGGTCAGTCCCATCATGTGCATTGTATCCAAAGAATCGACAATAATCCATCCCAGGGGTGCAGGACCCATGTTGGAGCCTCCTTTTTTTAGGACATTGTACACATCATAGCCCCATGCACTTGTTCTATAGCCTTTCCAGCTTCTTCTGAACGCCTCTCTAACAGCATTCTGCCTGCCTTTCCATGATTTGGGCTCTTTCTCGCTGCGCAGCGACGGAAAAGGTACAGTAGCGACACCTTTGCCCGCTAAATAGACAAAGTAGAGCAGAGCACCAAAGAAGAAGCCGAGCAAAACAAGCCGTTTCTTATTGCGTCCATGGCTCCAGCGATGGCCATATGGCTTATCTTTGTACATAGGTAATTGGCGCTTGCTTGGACTCCAGAAACGACTAGCCAGGCTGTTTTGTACTTTCTTGCCAGCTTGATCCATAGTCAGGGGAACCAACAATGACAGCAATTCAAATTCTCCAATGTGTTGTAAGAATTTCAGAGTATTTTGTCAAAGAAATGACGCATGTGAAAGAAAATGCTTGATTTGCTAGCAGGGGGTTGTTTGCTGGTGAAAGCAGATTAAAGCAGATTGGGATGTGACGTAGAAAGGAGACGTTAAGAAAGAAGAAGGATATTGTTAGAAACGGTAGTTGGACTGGGGGTTCACGTGACATTTAATAGATATATAGAGTTACGTCGAACGTATAGTTTATTAGTGCTAATTCTGTCATTGCCGCTCAGAAATGCTTGTTACATTGATTTGCTGTTGCAAACGTTCTTCACCCTGGATCAAATGGTGAACACTAAGCGAGAAAATGTAGTAGAAGATGAGAAAGAAATAAGAAGCGATAGGAGAAAAATTAATAGCTAATATTTAGTACTTATAATGAAGTAGAAAGTTAGACTAAATCCGAGACGATAAATACATATGATAATCCCGCTTTTGATACTAATTCCGCACGATATGAGTAATTGGCAAGTCAGTCAGTATGGTAATACGTCAACACATACATACAACATGTGAAATACTCAAAATAGGCAATATATGTAACATACGTAATATAGTAGAAATTACGTAAATTACATAAAATACATAAAATACAAAAAAAAATACGCAAATAGTCCACTCTCCAACTGTACCGTCTTCTATCTTCCCTTCCTACACTTCTCCCACCTCCATCCATGCCGTTTCTCGAACCTCCTCCAACAGAACTCGGGTCCACGATTCCGGCTCATACTGAGCATGCTGTGAGTGTGACCCTTCCGTCCTGGGCCGCTAATATCGGCTACGAAGAGGGCGAGGAGTGGGTTACCAGTAAAATGCAGAATGGATATCCAAGGTAAGCCGACATGGATGCAAAACCCCCAAGTCCTGTACTAACTATTTCAGGTTTTTCATTCACTTGAAAATCCAAAAGGTAAGTTTTGATAGTGCTATTTCTTGGTATTGTGTTTTACTAACGCCTAGCTCATGAAACTAGTAGAAGAGTCATATGGCAGAGCAGGCGAAAAGTGTATGATCTTTCCAACATACGCCGTTGCATGCCGCTGTAGAAACTTCGTAAAGTCCAAATCCATTCTGAGCAGCTGTCCTGTGCGAATTCTGCAGTTGTCGACCCCGAAACCCACCGACGATAAGCCCGAGGAGATCCAGGCGCACATCTCCGTGGTGTTTTTCCCGGCGTCCGAGCTCCCGGTCGCCAAGCAGTACTGGCAGCATACCGGCGAAGGAATCTCGTCTAGAAGGGGAGAGTATTTTCTCAATCGAATGCCCCAGCCGAATAAGGAGGATGCCAGCTCTCCCCAGTCTTATCATCGCAAATCCCCATCTTCTCCGCATTCAGCAGGTCAAACCCCCAAGAAATCCGGCCTGGACGAGTCAATTGAGCAATCTCAATTTGTAGAGCAACGGTTTGGCCGGAACTTGGATCTTCGGAATGCTGACGATGCCAAGCTCATTCTCAGGCGAAGAGTCGCGGGAAAACTCACCGAAGACGGCCCCAATGCGCATGGATTTCATAGAAAAAACATATCGGAAGACGATGTGTATTTGTTTCCTACTGGAATGGCCAGCATTTTCAATGCTCATCGCCTATGCTTGACAGCTCTGGGTGATGATAAGAAGAGTGTTTGCTTCGGTTTTCCTTACACAGATACTCTTAAGGTGCTACAGAAATGGGGCCCAGGATGCTACTTTTATGGAAATGGAGAGGAGCAAGATCTCGATGAATTGGAAGAACAGTTACAAGGTGGGACCAGGATTCTTGGGCTGTTCACCGAGTTCCCGTCCAACCCACTTCTCAAGTCACCCAACTTGCCGCGAATTAGACAGCTTGCTGACAAGTATGATTTTGCAGTGGTTATTGATGAAACGGTGGGGAATTTTCTGAATGTCCATGTGCTTCCTTACGCTGATATCGTAGTCAGCTCTCTGACAAAGGTATTCAGTGGTGATAGCAATGTGATGTCTGGTAGCCTGGTCCTCAACCCTGATAGCCGGTATTACAGTTTGTTCAAGTCAACCATGTCAAATATCTACGAAGATATTTTATGGGCCGAAGACGCTATTTTCTTGGAGAGAAACAGTCGAGACTTTGAAGAGAGAAACCCGAAATTCAATCGGAATGCCGAAGCAGTTGCTGAGTTGTTCTTGAAATCTAACCTCATTAAGGACGTATACTATCCCAAGTATTCCAAGTCTAGAGGAAACTACGATAACTGCAAGGTCGAATCTGGCGGCTACGGTGGTCTCCTTTCTATAGTATTCAAGGACGCCAAGGACGCTCCTGTATTTTTCGACGCAGTAAGGATTGCCAAAGGACCGAGTTTGGGAACAAACTTTACGCTTACATGCCCGTACACGCTTATTGCACATTACACTGAGTTTGACTTTGTGGAGAAGTACGGCGTAGACCGTAACCTTATCCGGATCAGCGTTGGCTTGGAAGCCACACAGACATTGCTGGAGGTGTTTGAAGGAGCATTGGCAGTAGTTGAGAAATCTCATGGGTCCAGATAGGGTATAAAAGCAGCTCTGGAAACGTTCAGGCTACAAAATATGAGATTCGGGCCATAAGAAGGCTGCCAGACGTAAGCCATGACACTTGAGGCAGCTTAGAGGAAAACCACAGCTTCAACAGCAAAATACTTTATAGCATATGAATGATTCTACGATGTGAATGACATGATGCAGACGAAAATCGAATAGTCACGTGAATATGCTAGCCATACGAAGGAGCTAGCAGCCAATCAAATACAAACAGTATAGAAGCTAGAATCATGTAACACTGCAAACACGTTCAAATATGAGTGAATGAGAAAAATAAAATACAAATATAAAATGAAAATCGATCAACCTTGTAATCAAACCCGAATGAGATGGTCGCCCAATTGGCCAATAGGAAGTCGCATCTACGGAAATCAAACGTCGACATTCACCAACAACTCGAACAAGCGCAAAAATCTACAAGATATGTTTATTTGTATCTAGAAAATGAAAACACCAATATTTAGTGCTCACTGCCGTGATTGGCGTGTTTTTTCAGAGCCTTGGTTCGAGGGTCCTCATAGTCCGGAGCTACATTGTTAGTAATGCAACAAGTAATCGCATATAAACATATAAAACATACCGCTCATAGCTGCACTGGCACCCAGGGAAAACAAATATGTAGTGATGACGGCTATTTCGTTAGTTATAAGCATTGAGGCCATTGCTGAATCAACGTACCTCCAGCCATAAACGGCCACAACGGCTTAACTGTATCAAGTTAGTTATTTGCAATTAATGCGTAAATCTAATTAATAACTGTCTACATACCGTAAGGTGTAGGATAAGCTTTTCCGAGAAACATTGTTAGATGGTAAAGAAAATGAGAGGTTGGAAGGAGAAGTTTGAGAGAAGACCGGGTAATGGGAAGTTGAAGTAGGATGGATTGATGGATTGATATAAAATACACTATTTGAATAGTGGATTATTTACAATTATGCAGTATAGATTTAGAATGAAGTGACTGAAACCAGACACTTGGTTTAAAAGACATTGGCTGTGTTTTTCCGTTCTTTCACTCTTTCTCATGTTTATGCTTGACCTTCTTCTCTTTGAGCTTTTTATCTTTCTCCTTTTCTTTGCGTTTTTCTTCCTTCTTGATTTTCTTTTCTTCCTTTTTGGCCTTCTTTTCTTTATGTTTTTCTTCCTTGTCTTTATTCTCCGTATTTGTCTTGTCTTGATCCTTGTCTTTATGCTTATGCTTTTCCTCCTCCTTCTTCTCTTCCTTCTGTACATTATCCTCTTCTTTCCCCTCCTCTGGAAATTCGTCAATAAACATCAGGCTTATATCTTCACCTTCTATTAATTTCAGAAGATGCTGCGCTCGTTTGGCCGTCTTCTCTTGAGGAGCCGAGGCTTGGTCTGATTTAGCCGTCTCAACATGTCGACCATTACCTGCCTCATCCCGCTCATTACTTTCCGATTCTTGTTTCTCTGCGTCTCCCACTTCCTCTCCATCTTTGCGAGTCATAAAGTCATTCCAGTTTTGTACCAATTCACGTGCCTCTTTAACCAGACGATCTCTTGATCCTCCAGCAATCCCTTTTAAATATTTATATAATGCCGTTTCATAAGAGTCTCCTATATCATACACATGCTTTAAAATCCAGTTTTGCTTCTGCTTAGAGAACTTCCAGCTGTCTCTATCATCCAAATAGTCTCTTAGGTATTTCAGATTGTCCGATTCCGGAGGTGGAGGTCGTTCTTTTTTGGGCAGTTTAACTCGCTTCGGCGCCTTTTTTTCACCAGTGCCAGTTTCCAGCTTTCTCTTTTCACCAGCCGCTACTTCAAGTGCCGGCTTCTCTTGTACTCTGAGTCCAAGCCTTTTCCACGCAGGAACTGCACTCATGGTATATGGTGAAAAATCTTCAGCCGTGCCATAGTCTCAAAGTTGATAGATCAGTTAGGAATACCAGGTAGCCAATTATCAGTATTTAGATAATATATTGGATTAGCTAATTATTAGTTTAAATCGAGTGATTCCTCTAACATCTTTTTCCCCTATTATTTTCATAAATCCGTTTTTAAACCTGGTATTTCCCCCATTTGGTCATATTTCAGGGTCTCGGCCTCGCCCGATGATGTTATCTTAGGCCACAATCACCAGTATTTATCACCAGTATATATATTAGAACACCGGCCGTAGAATTGTCAATTTCCACTGAAAATACCCCATGACTTCTGAAATCACTCGATATTCCGCAGCACAAGCCACAGAGTTCAAAAAGGCTATAGCGCAGTATGTTGGTAAGTGTGCGACCCAGATGTAGCCGATCGTAACTAACACATTTAGACGTTATAGGAGAAAATCTCGGAGGATTCGTCGTAAGCTTCAGCGACGAATGGTTTGCAGACGCAGCCAACCTCATTAAACCGACTGATCCTGTACGAGAAAAGGGCCGATTCACGCCCAAAGGTGCCTGGTACGACGGCTGGGAAACAAGAAGGCACAACCCGGAGCCGGCCGACTGGGTGATTATAAGGGCGGGGGTTGCCAGTGCTCAAATTGCGGCAGCAGAGATTGACACGGCTTTTTTTGATGGAAATCATGCGCCGGCTATCTCGGTGGAGGCGACGAGCTGCTCCGACGACGAGCAGCTTAGACATGCCAAATGGACTACTGTTATCTCCAAGCAAGAATGCGGGCCGACACAACGGCATTTTTTTGCTCGAAAAGCACCCACTGAGGATGCGTATACTCACGTGAGACTCAACATGTATCCCGACGGAGGAATTGCCCGGTTCCGTTTGTACGGGATAGTTAATCCGGTGTTCAATGCCCAGACCTTTGGCTCGGAGATTGATCTGGCAGCTGTGCGCAATGGCGGCGTGGCCATCTCGTACTCGGACCAGCATTTCGGCACAGCAGACAACCTGCTACTGCCAGGCAGAGGTATTAACATGGGCGACGGCTGGGAAACGGCCAGATCAAGGACGCCAGGCCATACCGACTGGGCCATAGTGCGGCTGGCAACCCCGGGCACCATTGACCGAATCGTCGTCGACACAATTCACTTTTTGGGCAATTACCCTCAGTATTTCAAGGTCGATGGACTGCTGGAGGAATACGGGCGCGGAGACAAGCAGGTGTCGTGGGACTCGCAATGGACACCACTGGTGCCGCAAACCAAGGCTGGACCTAACCAGGAACACGAGATCAACCGACCGGCAATTGCTGCTGATCCAAGTGCGATCTTCAGCCATGTGAAGCTGACGATTATTCCTGACGGTGGAGTAAAACGTTTGAGGATATTTGGGCGGGTGAAGCAGCTGGCGGCGAAGTAAGGATCTTTGGTCTGGGGTACGGTCTCGTACAGCCTTGGTATCAGTCTATCGGTATACAGCCAGTAGATTTCCTCAATTACTAAAATATACAATTTATGCCATTTAGCATCTAAAACTGAATTTTTTTCCCGTGAAACTTCGTAAAACCTCGTAAAACCTCGTAAAATTTCACGTATTTTCCACTCTTCCACATAAACTCCTTACATCATCATCATTCCTCCCTCATCATCCAACCATGGCAACCAGCCCAATCTACGTTATCCAGAACTCGCTGGACAAACTGCAGTCTGCAGACTCGGATCTGCGGTTTATGGGGTTCAGCGACCTCACTGACGTTCTTCGTGATGGCTCCTCCGAGACGGTTCTGAGAGACGACCGACACATGACGGCTGATATCATCAGGGGAATTCTGGCCAGACTCGACGATTCCATTACCGAGGTGCAGAATCAGGCCATCAAATGGTATGCATGACGTGCTTGTGCAATTCTTTCATTGTCTAACTTTATAGCTTGGAACCGCTCGTCAAACGACTGAACGACTCCGACATCAAACTCATCATCGAGACGCTCTGTGATACACTCAAAGATAACAATAACGAGTCCGAAAACGTCTCGGTGTACTCCATGGCTTTGAGAACCGTTATCTCGTCGAGTCCTGCCACTGGCTCGATCGCTGCCATTCTGGCCAAACCTATACTGCATATGTTCCAAGGCATTGATCCTGCCGACTGGACCCCCGAAAACATGGAGATACTCACTGATCTCATCAAGAGATACGGAAGCTCCTTTTCGCCGGACGAATTGGGCAATCTCAGCTCCATTTTGCTCCATCTTATTGACCAAGGAAAGGGTCTTACAAGAAGGCGCGCTGTTACAGCTATTGGAATATTAGCCAAATACCTCGATCCGGCCTCTTGGAACTCCACAACAAGTTTGCTGCTGCAGGGGCTTGCTTATAACGGAATCGATGATAAGAAAACCATGCTTTTGCTCTGCGCTACCTTGTCCAAGTATGATTCTATAAGGTTCAAGCATGCCGTCGCGTCGGTATTCCCTGCCGTTTACGCAGCGCTGGATTTGGATAAAGTCGATACTGAAGCAACAGAAGATTACGAAGCGCAGGAATATCGAATACCGGTGCGTGAGGCGGCTTTGGGGGCCCTGGAGAGCATCTGCCTTTACCAGTCACAAGAAGGCTTGGAGTTCTTAGATCAGACATTGGAGGCTTGTAAAGTTTTTGTCGGATACGATCCTAGTTACATCGGCAGCAATGATGATGCTGGCGAGTCTGACATCGAATTAGACGAAGATGAGTTTTCTGCAAGTGAAGTAGAAGATTTTTCCGATGATGCTGATCAGAGCTGGAGGGTCCGCAAATCCGCTGCTCGACTTGCAACTGCTCTCGTTACATCCTATCAGGAGCAGCTCCCGTATGTATATGATATTTTGCTGAAATCAGTAGTTTCGAGATTCTGCTCGGAAAGAGAAGCTGCTGTGAAAACCGAATGGGTTACTGCCATCCAAGCGTTCATCTCGTGCGCTTCCTACGACGCTACTTATTATAAACTCAAAGAACTTGCGAGAAAACAGGACCAAATCTCCGGAAGAAGAGGTTCTGACTCTAGTATGCTTCTTGAATCTGATCCGCAAGTCAAGCTCGCACAGCAGTACTCAAAGCTGGTTCATGCAGCATTTGCAGAGATCGGAAAGGCTTCCGTTGCTGTCGGTAAATACGCAAGCCAGCTTATTGATATGGTCAAGAATTTGGTTAAAGTGTGCACCCTAGATAATGAGGAAATTGTCTACATTGTGCAACCGCTGTGCGGTTTGAGCCAATCGAGACCAAGCTTTATGGTCGATATTCTTCAACTTGTCAATGCCATTCTTTCAGAGAATGCCCATTTGAAAGAAGACGTTGTGCAAGAGCTGGCACAAATAGTGGACTTAGGTATCAAAGATACCTATTACAAGACAATTTCTGAGGGCCTTAGCAGTTGCTTGGCTTTGTTTCAGAGACAACCGATATTGCCAGCTCCAATGATCGAGAGCATTGAGACGGGTATCGTTTCCAATGCATTTTCAACTTCCATTGATATGGAAACAAGAGAAAAAGCTGTTCAAGCAATTGGCAGAGTTTCCACTGTGCCTCACTTGCCTCGAAATATACTAGAGACTGCTTTTGCATCTCTTCAGAAGCTTCTCGCCAACGAATCACTGAGGCAAACGGCTATTGATTCTATCAGATATATTGTTGAGTCCAATAATAATCTAGACGAAGCTTTGGTCGTTGAAATAGCCAAGGAGCTTAAGTCAATGCTGACTATTGGCCAACGTCCTGTCAGATTAGCTACTTTACATGCTGTTGATCAGTTGGCCCCAAGACTTGCATTATTTGCTAGGCAACCTCAGACTCAAGCAGTCAGCAGCGCTATCGAAAGTCTGTTAATAGGTGACAAAGCTTTTGCAAAAGGTGATCTCCAAATCCTTGAACTCGTTGTGAGTGCTCTTGAAAGACTGTGGCCAATTACTTCTACGGATGCTACCGCTTGGCATAAGCAAGTCGATTATACGGTATCATTACTTGATTTAGACTTGTCTGAAACCCATGGGACGAATATTGGAGGCGGTCTATCCGGTGATAAAGAAGCTCTGTCTATTCAAGAGAGAGTTGCAAGAGGAATAATTGATCTTATGGTACGACTGGCCAATCACTGTGACAGTTCTGACCTTATTAAGATGTATGATTTCATTTCCACGACGCCAAAACATACCGATATTAAAGCACAGACAATAGCCTCACTGATGACGCGACCGGATCTAGTGGAGCGGTTGAAAACATATGAAGCAGTCATTCTTAATATCGAACCGCATTCTGTGGAGGATGTAAAATGGGCGTTAAGTGTTTATGGTTATTATGGGCAACAGGCAGCTATGGTTGACTCGCATGCCTTGAAAGCCATGCATGAATGCCTGGATAATTCTAACAATGATCTCAGCGTGTCAAGTGCCCAGGCACTGGGCTGTATAATGAGCCATCATATGAGTTTCATTGAGAACTTTCTCAATGACTTCCTTGAGAGGAGTGGTAGACATATGTATACCCGGCTTGTTGTTCTGCGTCAGGCGATTCTACTTTCAAGTCGGGATCCTCAAGACAGAACGGAGCTTGAACGATTCTCCGGGATTATCTGGGATGCATTATTTCAGATAAGAGTGCAGCCATCGTCGATAGACCCAAGTTCGACATCGACAGAGACTGCAGAAGGAGCCACTGGGGAAGAGCCGGTGTTGGCGGCAGAATGCTTAGGAAATTTGAGTCTACTGAACCCATCATCATCACTGGAAGCTTTGCAGCAACAGTGGAGGTCTTCAAATATTACAAATCGTGTATTGGCTTTGGATGCACTGAAATGCTCTTTCAATGCTGTTTCCAATGACAAAAATGCTGATACAGCATTTGAAGCGATATTACGGCCAGTAATTGGTAGTATTCAGGAACTGCTTGATGATCATGATGTAGCGATTCGATCTAGAGCGTTAGGAATACTGGTATCCGCTATACATAGACAACCGGATGCCTTGCTGCCGTATTTGGAGAAGCTTTTGGAGCATATCAATAGGGAAACAGTTCCAGATCCTTCATCGGTTCGAACCGTTCAAATGGGTCCTTTCAAACATAAGTTTGATGATGGATTGGAAGCTCGCAAAATCGCATATGAAGCTATCTACACTATTGTTGGAGCCTTTTCGTTGTCATCTATCAAGAACGCCGGCCTGCTGTCTGATATTGTCGACAGAGTTGTAGCCGGATTATCGGACGACCATGAGATCAAGATTGTATCTTTATTTACCCTGGGAACCTTGGCACAAAACGACCTGGACCTTCTAACTGGCAATAAGCGTCTGGATCAAATGGTTGATAAATTCTCGGTGCTTATTTCTGTCACCGTTAAAGATAACGCTATTAAACAAGAGTTTGAAAAGCAGGAGGAAATAGTGCGAAACATTATCCGCACGTCTTCTATCATCAACAACGCTATAAAGGCTGCCAAATCCACAGCTTCTATTGAGCTAAGCGACATCGAACTGCAGAAATGGAACGACTTTTATTCTTACTTGTCTAAGAAATATTCAAGGACGACGAGCGATTAAAGTGGAAAAAATCTACTCATTTTTAAAAAATAATCAGGAGTAGCATTTAATGAACATAAAATCATAACGTGCATTTAAACCATATATATGTATTTCAGACACCCGATCGACGAATTTGAAGAATTCGGGCTTTTAGACCTTCAGCCATCACCTGTGAGAACGGCCAAATATATGATCCGCCCAATATCTTGGATGAAACAGCGAGAGCCAAAATACTGAGATGGGGCCCTGTGGGGTCTCTTGGCTTATAAGCGGATAGTTCAACAGTCATACCAGTACTTGCAATACCGTTTTCTAAGCTGTGGAAGTTAGGGGGCGGAAGATCCAAACCTTCCGGGCCAACTGCTTTCACCACTCTGGATATTATTTTACTGATTCTCAACGCAAGCTCTGAGTCCTCGTTTGTCCATTGACTGGCATCCAGTTTCTCCAGTCGATAAAGGAACTCCGATACAACCAATATGCAGTCGAACAATGAAATGTTCGTATGGAAAAACGTGTGCAGGGCGGTTTGTTCAAGCGTCCATTTCATTGAATGCTTTTCCCAGAGAGAAATCGTATCTGCAGCATACGATGCAGCCTCCAACAAGGCATTGAAATGTGTAGGAGAATTTCCATCTTGACTAGAGGTGTCATATAACAGCTGAGACGTTAAATTATCCAACTCAATACCCATCCGTGAAAAATCTCGTTTCCAGAAATATTCTTTAACTCGCCGTAAATCCACATAAAGTCGAACATGAGCTAAAGAGTTAAGAGGAATAGAGTCGGACATTAACGGGCCATATTGACTACTCGGGCTCAAAGACGCTAGAGGAGATAAGGACCATGTAGTTTCCCATGCGCGCAACATGCTCTCTATACTGAATTTCTCCTCTTCTAACCAGGAGCACTCTCGCTTCATCGCCGTCAGGCTGGTCTCCGCATTCATCGACTTATTACCGTTCTCCTGATTTGGCGGTATGCTGCTGTTTTT
Source organism: Casaregolazyma lundiana (assembly GCA_030563415.1). NCBI lineage: Eukaryota > Fungi > Ascomycota > Dipodascomycetes > Dipodascales > Trichomonascaceae > Casaregolazyma > Casaregolazyma lundiana. The sequence continues at coordinate 26,134 of JAJMJF010000051.1, forward strand.
TCGAGCCTCGAAAAATCGACGATGGTGCGCCGTCTTTCTCTTATATATTTCCAGGTGAACAGCATAGATCAAACTTAGAAGAGTGAACTGCGGTATTTTACCAACTAGAGTTTCACCTTGCTTAAGTTTTTCGAAGCAAGAGTTGAAATTCGGGCCATTGTATGCAGTTTCATTATTCTCATCCATGCCTTTGCTTTTCAAAATAGAACTCCATTCAGACCAGCTGTTCGCCATCCATAAGCTCTCATCACACGGAGAACCACAGAGAATCTCTGAGGTATCCAACACCGGTACAGCATTATAAGCTGTTGTCAATAATCCGACGACGGTATGAACAACGTGCATGGTTCGGATTCTCTCTTGCACTAAAACGAAATATCGCCATTTCGCCTGGATATTAGCTTGTTCATTAGGAAGCTGAAGAAAATTGCTGGCCGGCAAATGCAGCCCTGCAGACTTAGCTAACGACACGACTGCATTTGCTTGATCAACTGCAATTTCATTGGCAAGCGGCTCAACGCTGAAAATACCGTAAATAACGCCCAACACAAGAGCCTGAACCAGCCACATGGGAATGACAATGTTTTTGGCATGCATATCGGCAGAACTGCCAAAAGGCTTTATAGCTCGTCTCGACTCCAGATACATATGAATACAGCTGCGAGATATTTCAAAAATGCTGAAAGAGTTTGATCTCTCAAAGCAATATAGAGCACCAATTGCAGCAATTCCAAGTGCCAAGGCCACATTTTCTTCCGTAAACCGTAGTCCATGGTGCAAAAAAGGCAGATGCTTGCCAAAATTTTCATGATACGAATCAATATAACGCTGGATATCTCCAACACTTGGTACTTGAGGTTCACGTCCGTTATTGTAAGGCTCTGTATGTGTCATTAGCTTAATGACGTGGGCACGCAGCCTTTCGGAAAACTGCACACCAACACTAGGAGCTCTTGCTGAATCCTCCCATGTTACTCCACTGTCGTTAGGCAGTATATCATTAACGAAATTCGGAATTCCCTCAATATGCATGCCTTCTAGAGAATCTCTCGTCCATGACGGATTTGATACCTGTCCCAAGACACTTCCCGGCTGATGAGCATCGTTACCAAGCTCATTCATAACATTCTGATGAGGAGATAAACTGGAAGAATTAGCATTGCCCGCCGACAGAACATGCCCAGGAATCACCGCAGGAACTTGACCTCTTCCAGGACTGCCGGTATTAGCAGCACTGTTTGTGGTATTAAGAGAAAGAGGCGAATCTACAGATTGATAATTTGACGGCGAAAATGAAGTGCTACCAGTTCTCAAGATGGATTGAGGAGTAGCATTAGCATGTGCGAGATTCGAGTCAGATGGAGGCATCCATGATAGATCATTTTTCCCAATATCAGCCATGCTTGACGGGCTTACGTCTTCATCCAATGTTAAAGTGGATTGAGCATCAGCAGACTGAGCTCTTTTTTTGACTGACATGCCTTTATAACCCTGTAACATCTTCGAGTTGAAATTCTGCCCGTTCTCCAGATTGTGTGCTTGGATGTACGCTTGCTGACCGTCCCACAGCTGCTGAGCATAAGCTTCAGATAAGTCAGCAGGCTGTGAAACACGATGCTGTGGATATTGCGACGATTGCAAAGGCTGCTGATGTTCGTGGAATGCCCTTTCCTGATCTCGTTGCTGACCCAGAAGCTGGGGATTAATAAATGCAGGATCCGAGTAATAAATGGCATCGTTTGCGTCATCATCGAGAGAAGTGGGTACTAACTGAGGTGTAGAAAACCCAACCTCCGAGGGGCCCTGTAATGGGTATAAGGAATTTTTTATTTCCTCATAATGCTTGTCGCTAGAATAGGTTGTGGCTGAAGAAGCACCAAAAGATGCATGCCTTCGAACATCATTAGAACGACCGCCTTTGTTTTTTAAGTAGCTGGAATATTCCAAAGATCCATCTGTTACTAGAACAGCACTGCGAATTATGGCTTCTAGATCGTCTTCAAAGCGCTCCAACCCTGAATTGTGACCATTGTTTTTGCTGGTCGAATCCGGGGCATCAGCACCACTGTAACTCGAAGAAACAGAGCCTGATCTGCCTTCTCTTTTAACAGATGCAGACGAGCGTCTTCTGCTCGAGGACGAGCGAGAACGGGGCGATTCAGGTATTGAAGCATGCAATTTTTGTTTGTGTCTGAGCAAAAGGTCTCTTCTCGAGAAGCATCGTTCGCAGACAGGACACTGAAACGGCTTTTCCTTAGTATGCGACCTTTCATGGCGTTTGAGATGTTCCAGACGCGCAAAAGATCTCGTACAGGTCATGCAAATATGCGGCCGGGGCTTGTCAGTCTTAATCATGGTCGACTTGGGCGGAATCGGCTCAGTGGGGCCTAATCCGCCACTCGACGGCTGCGATTCGTTTGCCATAACCCACTAGACCATATAAAGAAGACCCAGAAGGTATTTTAAGAAGCGTTAGAAGTATTGTAAAAAGACTTAGAAGCTGTTGTACAAGAAACGATCCGGGATTATTTTGATAAACCGCGCGATTCCACAATAAACAATCGGACGTGCCGACAAAAAAAAGCCTTTTCTCAACAACGGTCTCAAATATTGAGTATAGCAAATAATAGGTAGTAGACGGGCAAATTTACGCAATACTGTACCCGGAACAAAGGTCGCAAGAGCCAGCTCGGCAACTCGGCAAGTTCCTGCTCTACAAGAATGAAGCAAACGTGTTCAAATAAAACGGATCGAGCTGCCTGAGAACAATCGACAATGCGAGCTTGTAGCCGGAGTATCCGTAGCCGATTGCGCTTGTAGTGCTAAGAAGAAAAACCCGGCTGAAAAGAGAGCAAGTTAGTATATGCGATAAACAAGACAAAACAGAACGCCCCAGAGCCAGAATTGCCAATAATAATGCACGGGCTCGGCCAAAGCAGCGCAATATTGCACATGTATAGAGAAAATAGGGCGAAAGTGTGGAAACGCCCGGAACGCGGACTTACCTTAGCAACAGGAGCGGCAGCCGATCAATTGGTTGCAGGCTTATTTTAAAGAGCCCTTGAAAAACTCCGTGTATTTCCGATTTATATTCCGATTCAAGTCACCTGCGTCCAATTCCCAGGGTGTTTCGAGTGCTGTGTGCAAATATAATCCGTGGAGGAAAAAAATGTGGGGACGGCAAGGAGGGGCGTTTTGTGAGGCTAACGGGGGGTAGGCTATATATATGGAGATTATTTCCCCAGATGAAGCAGAAATCAGGGAGGGGAAAAAGCTCGGAAAAAACAGAGGAAAACGCCTTGAATGCAGCGGGACTGCCGGCGCGTGTCTGTCAAGGATAGAAGGGGTTTTTGATATGCTATTTACGAGATAATCTGCAACAAAGGTGGCCATGCATCGCCGATGAACATATGACCTCATGAAAGTTTGCAGCATTTCAATCCAACCAATACAAACGGGCGGATCGTGCCAGTTTTATACAGGCTGAACGAGCGGCTCTTACAGTGGTAGTCAATCGGCTGTGGAATATTTTCCATGTTCAGTGCATATTTTTGCCGGGCTCGTTGCTGCTGGTGACGCCCCGGTTCCCCTGCCTTGGCTTTCACCCAATGGTATTGCACTTTTTTCTGTCACGAGCCACTTGACCCCGGATTTTTCTGGGCATGCGTACATTTCAGCACGCTAATCACCGATTAACCCGCGCATAGTTTTTTTTGTGTTTTTCTTCAGTACCAAAGGCCCCTTTTAGACAAACCGCTATATCACGTTTATTGGTGGGGTTTTTTTACGCGTACCGGCCGGATGCTGATAGTGTTTTAGTTCTTGCTGGTATTTATCCTCGCTGGCATTGCGGGCAGTTTTTGCTCGATTTTGGCACGGGAAAATTCTCGGTTTGATCAGTTAAGCGCCGTCGTTTTTGCACCGGTTAGTCGCCTTGAATCCCCTCTGATAGAATCTCAGTGTATGGTGGTGATTCAGAGGGCCCAGACGGACTTGGGCTTTTTAAGAACTTATCTGGAGTCTCCGGACGTGGATAGTTGAGTGTCAGATGAGTCCGACAGATGTAATGTTGCCATTGTTCTTGATATTATAGTGCCATTATTCATATGGCGGCATAAGGCCATTATTCATACGGCTGCATAAAAGCCATTATTCATATAGCGGCATAAAAATACCATTCTTCATATAAGGTCACCGAGTGTTGCCATATAACGTTACTGTTGATCACGTCGACGCACCAATTGCCACTCATATAACATTACCGTTGATCACACATTGTATCACCCATTCCCGGTTATAATACACAGTTTCACGCAGCTGGCCCCGCCGTCGTCCCGTAATGATATCACTATAGTTACTGTCGACTGTATACGAGAGCACCGACTGTTCACCACCATGCCTGCTCTCCGACTTGACCGACGGGTCAATCACAGCTACTCCTTCCGGAACCTGTGAAGCAGTCTTGACCATATGCACATCGGACGCTCCCGCGTAAAGGAGTAGTAGCTTCAGCGTGTCGTCTGAATGATTCATTCTGTCAACAAAATACAGCGGCACGGACATCGAGGACATGGCGGCCCTGCGATATTCAAACTGGTCCTTTAACTTGTATCCTTCTTTATAATAGCTGTTGAACTTCGAAATATCATGGCTCTTAGCGTTATTGTCTAGAATCTCGCTGACTCCTGCCGCAAAGAGATAGCCTGCCCAATCCAGCATCTCACCATTACGCACGCAGTCATCAATGTAGCGCCACGACAGGCATGGCCAGCCCAAAGCGATACCCTCGAGGTATTTTGGGGTTCTGAGAACTGCCTTTGATAATACTGCGCCAAATTGGAACCGATCCTTTGGGATGGAGCTGTTCCATTTGATGGACAAGCTTGAGTAGTTCACATCAAATAGTTCTTTGAGCCCATCCTGGCAAATAACTCCTCCATTTCGTACAATGGCATTCCGAATAGCTTGGAATTCCTCGCCTTCAATCGACGACAATGCAAATACACAATTCTTGAATATGCCTTTTTTCGGAGGTTCATCATGTATGCGTCCACGAAACCCCCCAAATCCCTTAAAAGTGTCCAATCTGCCGTTATCTACAGCAACGCTTGTAGTGAAGCTGTTAAGGCCCCGCCCACGTTCAATGAAAGCAGACATTTTGCTCCTTTTGTCACTGTGTAATGTTGAATTAACCTGCGTCACTTGATCGGGCTGATCAATGTCAAGAACAGGATACAATACCTTTGCTTGTTTTCTTATCTCCAAATAAGCCTTAACTTGTTTGGAAGTCATATATAAATCACCCAAAGATGCTGTAGTAATCAAATCCGCCGAGTCCGCGTTGGGGTCATGGCCCAGACATTTCAATTGGACTTGGTCGTATCCACCAGCGCTTCTAATGGCCGAAGAAGAAGCACCGCCATCGCTACACAGCAATCCGATGACTTCGAAAACTGGCTTCTTATTAGTGTTGATCTTCACCTTATCGCCAATTCCGATATCAAGTCTTCTAATACCGTCAACCCCAACCCGAGTTTCATTGTCAGCAGTGTCAACAAGAGCAAGTGTTCCATCGACACCATCCCTTTCAAAAAGCGCTGCTACTCCATTAGGGGCACCTTCTACTACTCTCATTATCCACCATCTGCCGTCGTTCCACGGCAGCCATACACCTGTTTCGGGTCTGTCCTGTATCGAGGTTAAAGAGTCAGCTGACAGCCCGAAAGAATCTGTGCGAGCCCTTTTCTTTGTAGGAGTTGCAGATGCCTGAGTATCAAAGTACGGTACACGTACTAGCGAATGTTCTGGGGTGAAGCCTGGCGATTGGCGTGACTTTTTCCCAGGAGTGCTCAAGCCATTATTCACTGGCGGGTTAGCAGCATTATCTGATGAATCCACATGCTTTTTTTGGTGTTTGTGTCGTTTTGACTTATTTCCGTCAGGCGATGACTTGATGATATCGCCGGACGAATTCAGCAATGAAACATCTCCTTCTTGGTCACTAATTATAGTCTCCTGCGGTACAGCACGATCAGCCGAATCGTCCACATGACTGCCGTGACTACCTGGTTCAAATGCACTTTCTTGTTCTTCAGGAATACTGATAGACTGCCTGCTATTGGTGGACTTCGACGACGGCGTGGAAGTATCTCCACCAACATTTCCCGAATTCTCCCCATACGGAGTACCAAAAACCTGAGTAATTGGCCTGCCACGCCTTATTGCCGATGGAGGAAATGGAGCACGGCGCGTGACTTTTTCAGTAGATGGAGGCGGTATATTGACAGGCTGAGTCGAGTCGTCGGCCGACTCCTCTTCGATCAGAGAGGCAAACCGATGAACGATTGGAGTTCGAAAATCTAAATGCCCGTAAGAAGTGGGTACAGTGTCATCAGTATCCTGCCCATGCTCATTTTGCCGATTTACCGGCTGTGTATTATCGAGATCCGGACTCAAATTGACATCAGCGTCTCCTCTCAAACGGTCAAGAGCCTGTCGCTTGGAGTAATTTGAAAACTCGACATTATTAGACGAGCGAACGGGCGAATCGGCGGCCAACTCGCCAAGATCAACCACGTGACCCGCCGTGTTTTGAAAGAGCGGGGACGACATAATCGAAGCTCGGGAAACGCGACTCGCAGAACCCACCCGCTGAGTATCTCCATCAAATTGCGAATTTCCATCGGCTTCTGCCAGCTGTGTTTCGGCGGTTTTCGCACCAGAGCCGCTCGAGGCGACTTCGGCCAGCTGAAAGCCCTGCGACGGCACGCTCAGATCATCGTCAGACAGTAACGGAAACGACTCCACAACCGGATTAGTTGCAGGTTTGTCAGATATGCCATTTGATTGTGAGGAGTTCCCAGAACTATCGTCAGTGCGCATGGTTGGCCAGACCCGCCCTGGCAATTAGGAAGTTGGAAATAATGTTCTGAGATAAGTTTCGGATGGTTTTCAGAAGTAAGGCAAATAGGAAAGAGACACGGAGTAAAAGTAAATAATCAATTCATACAAGGAATGTATATGTATATATATTGGATGCACATATAATGAATGTACATATAATGAGCGTATTTATATTGCAGGTATATTTATCGATATATATAAGGTATAACTTTGCTTGATTACACTGCTTCGCATTATGCGTGTACCACTCGCATTATGGCACCACCCAGCCAACTCTGATCCAGTTCTAGCACAGTATTGCAAGCCACTCAATTGCTAGCTTGCTATTTGTCATTCCAGATTAATCGGCTTATATTAATTGCAAGTGGTGGTGTTGATATCTTACATACTCAGTACCCAAGTGACCTCACTAAACACCAACGCGACTTGCCGATCTCAATTGACGAATCCTGTTTTCACCAATCCAACTTAAATTTCTTGATGATCTAACAATATAATAAGGAATAATGCCGCCGATAAATAAAATTATTTTATATGTACGAGACATTCAGGAATCTGTGCGCTTTTATGAAGACATATTTGGCTTCAATGCTTATCAGTTACAGGGCGATCGAATTACCGAGCTGCAATGTTCTAGTGGGGTGCCAGCATCATGCTACATCAGGCAGCCAAAGGCATCAAGAGAGGGCAAGTAGCTGTAAAATTGGTTTTTGACGTTGAAGATGTAGTGACTTTTTGCGAACAATGTTCGGCAAAGGGCCTCACATTTGGCCCTATTCATAAGGCAGATGGATATGTGTTTGCCAATGCGAAAGACCCGGATAAAAATTCAATTTCCGTGTCTAGTCGGGCTTTTAGAGAGGATGCTTAGGAGACCGACCATCTTCTCTTGATTGATCAACCAATAAGGCGTAGGGCCATCGGTTTTTCTTCGTCTTGCATCATCCGGGGCACATAAAAACTTCTGGGAAATATACGTGGATATTTTTATAGTTTGTGTAGCACAATCGTGTTGATTGATTGTGGAGTACGCTCGGGCTAGAGTACTAAAATGCAGATTGTTAGAATACTCGTCATATGTACATGCCCCCCCGCTGAAATCTCCACTAGTACCGTGACAAGCGGTTAACTAGAAACAATATAGGAATACTATTGCACTATCGACTGATTTGCCGTACATTTATACAATAGTTTTCCTCCTCGGTGCTCCGAATTAAACTTCATCGTAAGTACCGCGAAAATTCATATTCACGCGAAACCACTTTGGAAATAATACCGTAATATCGACCGACTTGACTCACTATGCTTATACAGAATTGTTCTCGGCCATATTCTGAAATAAACTGCGTCCAATCGTCATAATTATCCAAATGACGCGTAGCATCGTCTTTCAAGTCAGCCACGCAGTAATAAAATGCAGCAAGAGCGACATCTGGCCAAGAAAACACGAGCATTATGGGCGTGCGAGACCAATCGGTCAGAGTCGTATAGATAGATTTTACCAAGCCAGCACTGGGGCCGAACTTGTGCTCCAACTCCAGCAGTCCGTCAAAAAAGCTAAAAGCTACGTCGAAACTCAATGCTTCCAAAAGCAGCTCCTCGTCATATATTATAGTTTCGTACCATTTCCAGTAATCTTTGGACTGTTCATCAACCACCAGACCGGGGTTCTTAGATGCAACTCGTGTACAGGAAACCACTACGGCACGCAACTGCCGCATTCGTTCTTCCACTTTGGTACTTAAAAATAAACTGGTTCCTCCAATATCCTGGATGTAAGCCTAGATATTGCATCAGTTAGTGTCGATACCTACGTAGTAATGAAACCTTCTGGTAGAAAACCGCAGGTAAAACCGGTGCAAAAACAAGGCAGCATGCGTCAGCAGAGCAGCATCCTCCAGTCCCAGGTTCTGGCCTACTGAAAAGATAAAGTTGACGCCTTTTGCTCGTTGAATCAGCTCGTCTTCGTACGATATGCCGTCAGATCGACTAGGAGTTCTTTCGGCAATGGCCTTATCAGAAAACTTCCACTCTACTGTTTTTCGCACAAGCTGGCCATGAGACCCCAGATGAACAGATTCCTGCCCAGTGCCCATATTGCTCGGCCGATTCATATAAGCTGCTTGTGCAGCCATGTATATGTGTTTCCAGAAAGGGAAATGTGATCGAGTTACCCGACGCTTTTGAACAATATCGAATGTTATCTTTGGCAAGATATCTTATCAGGCCAATATCCATATCGGATCAGTAAATAGCCATATCTAAATATGCATATTCCAACTGGCACCGAAGAGGCCCTGGCGTTTATTCCGGCCAAAGATTTCGAAATAAGTAAGAAGTTTTATGAGCTACTGGGCTTCAAGAAGTTATCAGACGGAGAAGTTGCCAAATTCCAGATCGGCAAAAGCACATTTATTCTTCAAGATTTCTACGAAAAGGCCTGGGCTGAAAACTGTATGATGCAGCTGCTAGTGGATGATCTGGACGCATGGTGGAATCACATTCTCGGCCTTGATCTACTAGCCAAATACGGTCTGCAGATCCATAGTGCGCCGGCAATGCAGCCTTGGGGCGTCCGAGTCGCGTATATTCACGATCCTGCCGGGGTACTTTGGCATTTTACTGAGCGAGATGCTAAGAAGAGCCATTGAGCAATTTTACCTGGTGCTGCGGAGTGATCTGCAGCTAAGATAAGGACTGCTTACCTATTTAAGCTTATCGGCGGAGAACTAAGCGGAAAACGCATGTCAAATAGTGAAGGAAAGTATGATTTTGTAATTCCAAAATATATATCAGTTTAAGGATTCCAAATCTATCACGCGTTACCTACAATAGCATTATCTAATCAGAATGAAGTAGCTCAGGCTTCACAGGCCTCACAGGCCTCACAGACGTCACCCTAGATTTGCCCTTGCCACTCCAGCCAAAAAAAAAACTGGCCTCTTTCATGCTTTCTAGACACCATCATATTCTAATCTCCCCATGAACCATCTATAGATTCGCCCTTGCCGTGACTCGGCTGGCAACCTTGCTTAGAATATCGGCCGTTTCCCTTTCCAACCTTGTAACCAAGTCTTTGCAAGTAGGGATATCATGAATCAAACCAGCACTCTGCCCTAAAGACCAGATTCCAGCATTGACGTCGCCAGTTTTATATACTTCACGGCCCTTAGCTCCAGCCATAAGAGTGACAACATCGGAAAACTGGTAGGCAGCGCCCTTTTCTTTCTCAATCTTTTCAACCTCTTTGGCGACCGCGTTTCGATAGCATCGAACGGAATTGTTCAATGGTCTCAGCAAAAGCGAAGTATCAGTCTCCTGCGCATCCACAATGGCCTTCTTAACGTTTGGATGAATTGGACACTCAACCGTAGCCATGAACCGGGTTCCCATATTCACACCTTCTGCACCCAAGGCAAATGCAGCAGCAGCTCCATGAGCATCGGCAAACCCACCGGAAGCAATCACAGGAACCTTGAGTTCTTGGATGCATTTAGAAAGCATTATCAACGTGCTCACACCATCCTCACCGGGGTGTCCCGCACATTCCAGCCCTTCTACAGATACAAAATCCATCCCGATATCCTGAGCCTTCTTTGCATGCTTGAATGAAATACATTTGTGAATTATGACGGATTTCACGGATCTGAGAACAGGAAGAACCTTCTGCGGAGGACCCGAAGTCTCGAAAATCCGGATCCCTTCATCTACTGCCACCTGAGCAAAAGCAGCATAGTCCGGTTCTCTAATAGAAGGCAGCATTGTCAAATTAAGCCCAAACGGATAAGTTGTCAGGGATTTGGTTTTCTTGAGCTCCACTTTCAATTCTTCCGGGCTGCCAAACGAAAAAGCCGTAATAAAACCCAAAGCACCAGCATTAGCAACGGCTGCAACTAATTCTGCTTTGCTAACTGCTTGCATTCCACCCTGGACAAATGGTGTTCGAACCCCAGTGGCCCTGGTAAGAGCAGTGTTGAATAATCCGGACATGGTGGCTTGTGGGGAAAAAGCTGGGGTTCCTCGGTAGAAGTTATATACCCCGGAAGAGTTCCGACTAGAACAAGATTCTTTTTAAAAAAGATTGATTCAGTTTAAGATTCATTCAATTCGATAAAGGAATAAGACAGGTAAATAAAAAGTTTTCTTGGAAAGCCTGATTGCGATCGTTTATTAAGCGCTCTCTCTGCCGGGCCGAACGAGAGTTGGTCACAGGCCTAAAACCACTTTTTGCTAACCACACTACTCTACGTGAAAAGTTCGTTCAGACAACACTCTTCAACTGCTTTTATTTTTTCATTCTGCTGAATACGAATTTGATACCAGCTAAACAAGTTAGGTAAAACTGCAGATGCTTATGAGCTGACTTGGGGGGCTTCTACGACTTGACCATTTCGGTGGTTGAATTGTTCGCTGGGCGGGCACCAAGCGCGGAACAAGCGACTCACATCCATCACCATGAAGTTCTTCCAAGGAAGTAGTACTGCAGTCGCGCCAATTGGTTGCGTAAAAACGGTGCCAGATGGTATTTCACGTAGCTAATCTGATTTCTAGCTCCTTTACTTCGTTCTGGGTGGCGCATTCATATGAAAGTTTAATTGATATATGGTTATTTATTAGTTTTAATTTTGTTCCGCTCGGTGGCCTGGTCATTTTCACTGAAAAGCCACTTGAGCGGAAAACTTCATCTAATCAACGCCGCTAGGGTGCTGTTCAGTCGTTCATTATACTTCATAAAAGTTTTACATCTTCTAGATGATTTTGGTAAATTTGGGCTCGATTAAACTTGAATTCGACTTGTCAGACGCTGTGACCACCTCGGTGGTGGACTTGTTCGGGGCGAGAAATAGATATCTAGCTAGTCATCTATCTAAACCATCTGAAAACCACAACACACATTATTTCAGCTTTAAATCACGATGATGAACACTAAAACCGACATACTTAAATGACATCTGATTATTTTAGAAAAAAATTCTTTTTATTATACATATCCATCATAATTAGTCCGGCTCAACGGTTTGTCCTTATTCAAAGTTGGATCACGCGGATCATCGTCGCTAGATTATTTAAGCGGACTTCACCATGATGCTTAAAAAGAAGATCATTGTAACGGAGCAACAAACAATACATAGACGCCTTTAGTTGTTAATTATGAATGATAGCAGAGTTTTTTAAGCTATCTAAACATGTTTTAGATCGTAAATATCCGACTTTCAGACATTTGGTTGATGAATACGAGCGACTCTTCGGAGCGATATTTGCTCCGAAGCCTATATCACGCTATATAAGCCATACGAGGCATACACAGCATCATGTTGAATAACGGTCACTGCGAATGCTTCTATGAATGACAATAATATGGATAATCCTACAACTTCCGTTAGTTCCCTTAGCATGGACGAACCGGAGCCGGATCACGACGTGATGAAATGGAAACCTACCAAAAAGTTTTACGGAGTTATAGCTGCTCTCATGCTTTTATCATTGCTAAGTGCCATAGACGCTACTGCAGTTTCTGCAGGTTTAGAAGTCATGATACATGACATCCACGGGTCATCCATTGACGCTGTTTGGGCCGGAAGTGCCTTTCAAGTGTCCTCCGCAGTATCTCAGCCCATTGTTGGATCATTCTCTGACATTTTTGGACGCAGACCTCTAGCAATAATTACTGTCATTTTCTTCACTGTGGGGTCTATCATGTGTGCTGTTGCTAATAGTTTTAAGCTTATAATTACTGGTCGCGTCGTCCAAGGTATTGGAGGTGGAGGAAGCTTGGTACTAACATCCATTATTATTGCAGACCTTGTTCCTCTTAGAGTACGAGGTAAATATTACGGATTCATGGGATCTATGTGGGCACTGGGCACCATTACGGGGCCATTACTTGGAGGCGGGTTCTCTAGCAATGTCACTTGGAGATGGATATTTTATATCAATCTACCAATTTGTGGAATAGCACTAGTTGCAGTAGCACTTTTGCTAAATCTTTCCTTGGAAGAGAGAAGCATCAAGGAAAAGTTCAAGCAGATCGACTACGTTGGCCTGGTATTTTTCTCGGCTTCGACTACCTCACTGCTGCTTGGTATCATATTTGGGGGTGTCCAATTTCCGTGGAAGAGCTGGCATACCTTAGTGCCTCTTGTTCTCGGGGCGGTTGGCATGTTAGCGACAGGAATATATGAGTTCTATGTACCTCCGGTGCCATTAATTACGACAAAGGTATTTTGCAACAGGAGTGCTGTACTGGGCTATTTCCAAGTACTAATTCAGGGCCTAGTGTTATGGCTAATTATATACTACTTGCCTATATATTATCAGGGTTCTAAAGGTTATTCAGCTATAATGGGCGCCGTGGCTGGGCTTCCGGAATCCTTGACCATTGCACCATTCGCAATTGTGGCTGGCATCACTATGGCTGTTACCGGTCGCTATTTGTACATGTCATATATTTCTTGGTTGCTAATGACAATGGGCTCGGGCTTGTTGATTAAACTAAACTACAAGACAACTGTGGGCCAATTCATAGGACTGAACGTCCCTTACGGTATAGGAGCGGGCCTTGCATTTTCAAATTTGAGCGCAGTCATCATGGCACCTAATGATCCAGCTCTTCAGGGGCAAGCAGCAGCAGCTCTTGCATTCGTTAGAGTGCTCGGGCAGTCGTTGGGAATTGCTATTGGAGGATCCATTTTTTCCAATAGACTTTCAGCGGCCATGGCTAGATATGGAGAGCTTTCCGAGTTTCACGATTTCGCGAACCAATCATTTGCGCTGATCGGGATAATGAGAGGTATGCCCGATTCGTGGGTGAAAACCTTACTTAAAGAATGCTTGGACAGTGCCATGCATTCCGTGTTCATCGCATGCACGGTATTTTGTGGCGTAGGGCTGGTCATGAATATTGCCATAAAGGAATATTCCATGGACGTTCGTTCGGAGGCTAAACAGAGGATTGTAGAGGAGCATAATAAGACAGAAGAGGACAACATCGAAGTATGAGATAGCTAAGTAACACCTAGAAACACACGACCAATTTATTTATTGATGTATTTTGAACTTGGAAGTTTGGTCTTTTGTTTCGTTGTTCTTCAGCTAGACTGTTTTATCTCGCGGTGTAGTCTATGATGCAGCCGTAGGATGGAAAAAAATAAAGCAATATATTAGTTCAAGAAGAATCGCAGCATTTTCTCCAATAAATTTCTTTTCTTTTCTTGTCTTGTATTGAGGAGTTCGTATCTTCATTACTCCCTGCGTGCTTACTCATCTTTCCAGGTCGATCCATGCTTACTCATCTTGCCACGTCGACCGGCGCAGATCTACGCTTACTCATCGTGCTTCATAGACCTTGCTCTGGCGGAGGAACTATTTGACCGAATGACTGGCTAACGTGCTAGTCATTCAATGAAGTTGTCATGAACGACCAGAGACACAAAAGGAGTCCGAGAGAAACTAAGCTAGTCCGGTCAGGCTAGTCATTCAAAACGTGATGCACTGTGGCTAATAGATATTATATCAACCGAATAACATTGTAACTACTAGCTGTGTGGATTTCCAACATGGATTAGCGCCTTTAGAGTGCCGCAAAGCTTGCGGCTCTCCTCGATGGAATAACCTTGTCTCCGCGCGGATCAACTCAATATTATAAATATTTGCAAAATCAGTGTTGATATTCTGTATCTAAGGTTATTTTCAATAGTTATGAGCATAAAATTAGAGGAAGCTAGTGTCGATGGCGTCCAGACGTCGTCGAACAATTCAACTGCTGCAGAGAGTTCCCTTTCTGTCGAAGAATGGAAACCAACCAAAAGGTTTTTTGGTGTTATGGGAGTTCTGATGCTTTTGTCTCTTCTGAGTGCTATCGATGCTACTGCACTTTCTGCTGGTCTGGAAGTCATGATCCACGAACTCAATGGGTCTACCATTGATGGTGTTTGGTCTGGATCCGGCTTTCAGGTCGCCTCAGCAGTTGCTCAGCCCATTGTCGGATCAATGTCTGATATTTTTGGTCGTCGGCCCTTGGCTATAATCACTGTTATTTTTTTTACTGTTGGTTCTATTATGTGTGCTGTTGCTAATAGCTTCAACGTCATCATTGCGGGCCGCGTCGTTCAAGGTGTTGGTGGAGGAGGCAGCTTAGTATTGTCTGAAATCGTCATTGCTGACCTTGTTCCTCTGAATATTCGTGGTAAGTACTATGGTCTGTTAAGCTCTATGTGGGCTCTTGGCACCATCATCGGCCCTCTTCTCGGAGGAGGTTTCGCTACTAACGTTTCTTGGCGATGGATATTTTATATTAATCTGCCAATCTGTGGAATTTCACTGGTCGCAGTTGCTCTTCTGTTGAACCTCACGCTAGAAGAGCGAAGTATGAAGGAGAAATTCAAGCAGATAGACTACGTTGGCCTCATTTTCTTCACGGCATCAACCACTGCACTTCTTCTTGGCATCATATTCGGCGGTGTACAATATCCCTGGAAGAGTTGGCATACTCTAGTGCCTCTTGTTCTGGGCGCCGTTGGCATGGTAGCCATGTCAGTATATGAGTTTTACGTTCCTGAAAACCCCATGATCAATGTCAAGGTATTCTGTAACCGAAGTGCTGTTATCGGTTACGTACAAGTGGCAATCCAGGGTTTGGTATTGTGGTTACTGGTTTACTACCTGCCTATATATTATCAAGGGTCCAAAGGCTATTCGGCAATTACGTCTGCAGTAGCTATGCTTCCCGAATGCCTGACTGTGGCTCCTTTTGCGGTTATTGCCGGTATAACTTGCACCATCACTGGTAAATATTTATATTTGTCATATATTGCCTCGGCATTGATGGTCTTGGGCTCAGGACTTTTGATCAAACTTGAATACAACAGTTCTGTGGGTCAATTCATCGGACTTAATATTCCTTACGGTATCGGAGCCGGATTAGCATTTGCTACACTGAATTACAGCGTAATGGCACCTAATAAGCCTGTTTTGCATGGAAAAGCAGCAGCAGTGCTTTCGTTTATTCGTGTCATCGGCCAATCTTTGGGTATCGCTATTGGAGGCTCTATCTTTTCCAATAGACTTTCCGATGCAATCTCCAAGCATCCAGAGCTAGCACGATTTGATGGCTTTGCTAACCAGTCACTGGCTTTGGTAGGAATTCTACGAAGTATGCCCGACTCTCCAGTGAAGCTGTTGCTCAGACAGTGCCTAGACAGTGCCATGCACAGTGTATTTATTGCCTGCGCGGCGTTTTCTGCAGTTGCACTTGTGGGAATGGTATTTATAAAGGAATATTCTATGGAAGAACCCCATGTGACGCATCAGAAGGTCAAAGAGTCCAGCAAGAAGTCGGGGGACAAGTCGGATGAACTTGTTGATAAGGCCTGAAACAGAAGATTGTAAATAAGAGAATTGGAAGATACATATGGTTTTTGATAATGAACAAGAGAATAAAGAATGAGTAAGAGGGTAAAAAATGGATAAGAGCGATGATCGGAGCCCACAAACAACTGCTCAAACCCGCGGTCTCTCTCATTGCAAAATTAATAACATTGCCATAGTTCATTATTTATCTAATATTCATTATTCCATTCATAATATATAAATACCTGCTTATCTCCCCCATAGACCGAGCATCTGCGACCATATCACTTAGAACTGCAAACGCTAATGATCAAATGACATTCTGACTCACAGCCTGGTAAATGGCAAAAAGCAATGCCTGCGTCGATGCATATATATCTCAGAATGTCGTGTTTATTGATAAAATATCTCAGTCCTGCTTATCTAACTACTTAACGGGACATTTGCTCTCCAATTTACCCCATACACAATGCTATTCGCAAGTTATTTTCAATTGAAGAACAATATTCACAATAAGCGCGAGGAACAGGCACAGAGAATCAAGGATCTGCCTGCTTATACCGAGCCATTGACCAATATCGATAAGAAACTGCTGTCATTGAAAGCCCAAACTGCGATAACCGGGGTACAGGATGGATCAATTGACCCTGGTGACCTTCTCAAAGCTTACGGGAAACAGGCGATTGCCGCCCAAAAGGAGCTAAACTGTATTACAGAGATCATGATAAAAGATTCGGAGGAATTGGCCGAAAAAGTCGCCAAAAAAACCCCTGAACAACGGGCAAAGCTGCCGTTGGCCGGGTTCCCGGTATCTACAAAAGATACCGTCGATGTTGCCGGCTATGATTCGACTATTGGCTACTCGAAACTTTGCTTCAAGCCTGCTAAAAAAGACTCCGTTTTGACGCGGCTGCTCAAAGATGCCGGCGCTGTCCAGTATGCGAAGACCAATGTTCCGTATACCATGCTCTCTTTTGAGTGCTACAACGACATCTGGGGATATACCCAGAACCCGTGCCTCAAGGGTTATGCACCTGGAGGATCCTCTGGTGGAGAAGCAGCACTTCTCGCATTTGGCGGCAGCCGAATTGGAATAGGCACCGATGTCGCTGGCTCCGTTCGCGTTCCCGCTCATTTCAGCGGCATTTATTCGCTCAAATGCTCTGTAGGAAGATTCCCTCGAACTGGAAACACCTCCTCAATGCCAGGCCAGGAAGGAATTCCTGCTGTATACTCGCCGATGACCAGGACTTTACCTGATTTGACCTACTTTTTAAAAGCCGTCGTCGACATGCGTCCCTGGGACTACGACCATTCCTGCGTCCCCATTCCTTGGAGAGAGGTCGAATTGCCTTCAAAGCTTAAAGTTGGTGTCATCTATGATGACGGTGTAGTCACTCCTACCCCAGCATGTGCAAGGGCTTTGGAACTAACTGTGTCAGCTCTGAAGAAACAGGGCCACCAAGTCGTACAGTTCACTCCGCCGTCACCTCTGAAAGCGCTGCGTATCGCTTCGCAACTACTCTGTTCCGATGCATGCCATGTAGCACTTCGCAACCAGGTCTGGGGCGAGCGCAACGATGCTGGAGTAGCTCGAATGGTTTTTGCCCAAAGGCTGCCTCGAATATTCAAGAAGATCTATGCTTGGTTTTTGGAACATGTAATCGGTGATTCAGTATGGGCTTACATGATCCGTGATTGGAACCAGAAGACCATCACTGAGCGCTGGGATTTGGTCGCTGAGCGAGAAGGCTATAAAGCTGAATTTTTCGAGGCTTGGAAGAAATCTGGCATCGATATTCTTTTGACGGTTCCCAATGCCACTCCAGCGTTTCCTCACGGCAATCTTTATGAATCAATCTCGTCTTGCGGTTACACTTTCCTTTTCAATTTGCTCGACTACTCTGCAGGCATTCTTCCTGTTACAAAGGTTGATCGCGCCACAGACGCTCTCGATGTCAAGGCCCTTGGTAAGCTGAACCGAATTGCTAAAGGCGCATATTCTGGCTACGACGCCGAGAAACAACATGGATTACCGGTTGGAGTTCAGGTGGTTGGACAGAGATTGGAAGAGGAAAAAGTGGCTGCAGCAATGGCTGTTGTCGAAGAAGCTCTTCATGAGATTGGCGTCAATTATCATCAGAGGAATGAGTATTAGACGGCAGGTCGAGTGATATAGCGTTGATGCTAAACGGATCTGTACTAGACCTGGAATGATGATTTCGGGATCTTTCCGTCATTTATACCATGATGGTACTTCCATAATTCGTTAAAGGACAAAAATGCTTACAAAAAATTTACACAAATCAAGATAAGAATAAGAATTAAAATTTTTTAGCTCAAAATAAAAAAAATACATTGTTCTTTGAAAATATGCACAGAATTACAAAACTGTTATATGCGTGCTTAATGCTGAAGTTGCTTATCGATATTTTCAATTTCCGTAGTCAAGCTCACCTCTTCTACGGTTCTGACCAATTCTTTGGTATATTTTGCAATGTCAAATGATATGCCAGCCAACTGTTGCCGAGTTTGTCGGTCGCTCAATGCTTCTGGCGGAATTTCCACAATGTCGGCATAGAGAGAATCGAGTCGGTCCGAGCAGTCCTGGAGCTCTTCGACGATGACACGACCCTTGTCTTTGAGAAGCCAGTTCCTAGTCTGTTTCATTGAGCTCGACGTCGCATCCACAATAGAGTCTGTAACAGCAATCACATTGCGCATATGAGGGAGAAGTGCCTTCAGCTTGTCGCCCTCACGAACTCCGCCTAGCAAATCCTGAATGGCTTCAACAGCGACTACCGTTTTTCTTTCCAAATATGTTTGCAGTTCAATCGTCGTATTATCGGGATCTTCCAGATCAAAACCCGAACTTAGGCGTTTTGTCTTTGCACCAGATTGTCTTGGTTTCACAAGGTTAGCCGTTGTTTGAAGAGGGGCTACAGACTGCCGGTTCTTTTTGTTTCCACTAAGCTGAATAGTGGTAGATGGTGGTGAATTATAGCTGCGAGAAGAAGCACCTTTCATTACAGATCCAGAATCGGAAGAGCCTCCTGCGGAGCTGACTGCCCGTTCTCCGGCTGCGGTTTCATAATTTGAGCTTGAACTTGAACCGCGAGTTGCGCGCAAATCAGCTTGTGTTGGAGCTGTATCCGAGGGTCGAATTTTGGCCATCTTAATTAGATCAACTACTGATGCTGACAGATCAGATGCTGCTGCATCTAAGATAGAATGAGGAGCAAGACCACCAGAAGTCGAAAAATTCTTCGTCACCGTGATCAGCTGATTAGCCATATTAGAAACTGCGTAGACACCTTGGGATATCTGAGACTTTGATGAACCACTGGCAGAGAGATCTTGCGTTATATCTCTGGTAGCAACAACAAGGTTGTGCAGGTAGTGGAATAGCTCATGACTCGGACTTGATCGTGTACCGAGTAGAAACTCATCCATTGAAGACTGAAATTGAGTAACCTTCGAGTCACGAATCAACCCATTAGGCTCTACATGCGGGCTGTTCTTCGATATAGGAATATTCTCAATTTGGTAGACACTGAGACGATTATTAGTATTCTGTACGGAATTTCTCAGGTCACTTCGAGCTCGCGCATATCGAGACTTCCATTCCTGTACCGCAAGCTTAAGTTTTTGATTCTCTTCTGAAAGCTCTGCGGAAGGCTGATGGTTGGCTTGGTTTTCTGCTAGCGCCCGCATCTCCTCAAGAAACTCAGCTGCCTCTTTCCTTACTTGTTCCGTGATTTTTTGCTGCTGATCTAGCTGCTTTTGCAAATCATCATGATCCTCTACCAGTGATTCGTACTTTTCTTGCAGTTCTGGATCTTGCACCCCCTTGCTAGTACCTGTGTGTTTGTCAAGTTCCGCATGGGCTAACGCCAACTTGTTACTTAGATCTGCAGTCTCCTCAGAATATTCATCCTGCTTGCCTAGGGACTCCATATGCCTGTCTTTCAAAGTACCCAATTCCTTGTGATGTCCCTGAATCTGTAATTCCAGGTTTCTGACCACATCTTTTAAATACGAATTTTCCTGATACAAGTCGGACTCGCTCTTATCCTGATCTTCCTGCCCTTGCTGACTCAGTAAAGCTTTCAGGCGTTCGATTTCATTCAGCAATTCGGTCTTCTCAGCTTCATGCTGATCCTTCAACTGGCTTACATTCAATTCATGAGCCTCAGAAAGATCCTTGGTAGCTGCAGCGTGCTGATCGGTCAGATCCCGTGTGCGCTGCTCATGATCTTGAGTGAGGTTCTGAAGGGCACCCTGATGATCTCCCGTAAGCTTCTCCAAAGCAGAAGCGTGCTCACCCTTCAAATCTTCCAGCGCTTTTGTATGGTTAGAAACTAGTTCGCCCCTTTGCTTCTCATGATCGGCGACTAATGCACCTTTTTCTTCATCAAAATTCTTTGAGTTATTGCCAAATTCTTCAAGATTCGACTCCAGTAGTTTTATTTTTCCATTGAGAACAGAAATGGTCTTCTCAGACTGTTGAGATGTATTCTCAGCCGACTGTCTCCGCTCCTCTAAGTCCGCAAGCATCATGTGAAGACGCGAGTTTTCTTCCATGAGAGTCGACTTGACTTCTTCGCTCTCATTCAAACGAGCTTCCAAAGATTCAACGGCCTGTTGTAACTTGGAAGTATCACCAACCGTGCGAATGCTATTTGACGGTGTGATGTCGGCGACATCTCTCGGTTTATTAAGGGTGGGGATATGTCTTGTGAAACCTGGCCTTGGTATATCAGACTGCGTTTCTTCTTCAGTGATGGCATCGAGCATAGGATCAAACTGTGACAAACGTCCATATTCGTCAGTGCTTTCAGGCTCAGCCAGCTCAGGAGGTTGTTCGTGCAGAGAGTGAGCAGAGGGGCTGTCTCTGATGACGTCCCTCGGAGTGTCAGCCGATTGCGAATCAGTGGGCAATCCAGGAGTAGCAGAAGGTAGTTGGGGAGTATCGTCAGGAAGTGTAGGTGTTCCAGAAAGCTGCCGCGTGTCAGAAGCCACGCGTGGAGTATCAGCAGAGAGCCCTGGAGTATCAGTAGGCAGTGCAGGAGTATCATCAGGAAGACGAAGTGTTTCATCCATCATGTGAGGAGTACGAACGTCTCGATACTGAGAAGCATCTTGCGGAAGCTCCGGAGCACCAGAGGACCGGGACGAGACAGGACTGTCTGGAAGCATAGGGGTTGGAGCCATGGCTCTTGAGTCCGTGTGAACAGCATTCAATTCGGGTGACTCGGCCTGGGTGTCAGACCCGTAATCAGTAGATTCTTCCACCAGGGTGCCCTTGGTGGGTATTATTTTGTTGCTTCTCAAGAGCGACTCGCTGGTAGGCGATTTTATGCTGTCGACCACGCTGTCAGCAACGCTATCACGATAGCCATTTGTGTCGTCGACATTCCTGTTGAATACGTCCAGCGGCGGACTACTGCTGCTGTACTCGGGGATATCGAGCTTCGGAAGCGTAGGATTCTGGAATATGATGGACTTGGGGTCGCGCAGGCCGACGGTGGGGCGATCCTGGGCCTTGTGAGCATCGGAATCGGTGCCAGAGGACGGCTGCTGTACCGTGCGAGACACGTCGGGAAAACGGCGCTCGATTTCCAGCAGAATGTCAATGGCCAGGTCCTTGAAACGCGACTGGCCCAGCACCGACAGCTTCTCGCGGGCCTGATTGCGACGGGGATGAATGTCATCACGGGGCTCCAGCACATCAGGGGTGCCGGGCATGTGGATATTCATGCGACGCTGGGTTTCATCGTAGACGTCGGTGGACAGCTCGAGGAAATGGAGCTTGGACAGCTTGACGAGCTTGGCCCGCGCCTTATTGAGGCCGCCATGGACATCGGCGTCGCGATTGCCAGGGTCCACGCCAGTGAACTCGCAGAACACAGGATAGTGCTGGTACACAAGCTGCTCCGAAGTCATGCCTGGGTGGTTGAGTTGTGTTTTGCGTTCGAAGGTTGTTAAGGCCGGAAACACCACCCAAATGCAGCAAGGGAAAAAGTTTGCTGACGCATGAAAGCGGGCTGGGCAGGCACAAATTCGGGGGAAAACAAGGATGGATTTTGGAGGCAAATTAGTAATTAGTAATTAGAATATTGGAGCCAATTGACTAGTTGGTAATTAAGATGAATTGGTCACGGGTATATCAGGAACCAGGTGACGCATAGTGTGCAAAGAAAGGGTACAACTCCGTATAAGATAAACTTATATAAGGTTTAGAAGAGCATCCAGCCATCCAATCACTGCATATTGTTTCGTTTAGTGCTCCTGATTGGCCTACAACAAATGCTACCTTCGCCTAGTTGTAGCCGGTGCTCTGCCGACTGCTGTATTGGGTTTTTTACCCCTGAATTCGCAAACCAGCCACCTTTTTTTTATTAGCGTACTCTTTTGGGATTTGGCGTATTTGAAACCGTAATGACGCGTATGCAGGATGCCATGATATGATACGGGTATTTACGAGTGTAGAAGCCTATGTAATAGTATTGGTTAGTAACGGACGTTGGCCGAAGTAGATGATTCTTTGTTTGTTGAACAAACAAATACCGCAGTAGTCAGCGGAACGAAAATCAAGCAGACTGCCTTTGCTATTGTCTCGTCTAATACGGCATTTTTTGACATCTATTTGAGTCTTTGGGTGCACTTAATATATTAATGCTATGGGCCTTATAGGGGCTGTTATCGGTCCGAAATTCCACAGTTACTAGCAAACAGACATTACGAACGTTGCCGGCTAAGCTCTTCCGCGCTTTTAATGGCTATCCGCTTCTAATACCAGTGTGAAGCTGTACGGCTTGATTGTCAACGCATACTGCGGTAATACTCCCGGTCCACATAATCCTGTACCGAGCCCATGCTGAGCATAATCAAGCCGCATGTACTGCTGCACTCTCTGGACATCTGGAGGATGTGCTGCATTGCTTGGAATGTGCTCATCAGAGATCTTAAATACAAACTCTCTGGCGCTGCCATCAGCAGAAAACATTTTAGCTGTCACACCGTGGCCTGCCTGGCTGCCGGTGCGTACCCATCTGGTATCTTCATGACTGCCATTTTCTTGTGGATATTCATAGCTATAGTCCAACTTGCTGTTAGGACTAGCAAATACACCAACGCTAACACCCTCCTTCTTGTCTGGATACGATTCCCCAGGACCCAGTCCAAACCATTCTGCGTCTGTGAACTCTGTAGGAATTCCAATTTCCCAGCCGATTCGAGGTATTGTCTTCGGTATATTGTCATCGACAAGATTAGCATAGGGATCGATGGTGGTTGAAATCAACAGCTTGCTACCTTGCAAGCTATAAAGCGTTTCAACATTTAGACCCCATGCCAGAACAGGAGGAGCAATGTGGCTCTTTACTAGGACCGAAATAGGGGAAGAATCAATAATATCAACGCCTCGAATGTCGTGACGCATCATATCCAGGCCGAATCGCTTCCACATGAGAGCTTCGACGGGGGCATCATTATCGGTTGGTACTCGCCAGAAAGTCAATTGGTTTGTACCAGAGACGATCCTGTCCTTTCCTGCTACAGACCAGCTTAAAAGGCGTCCTGTTTCCCTACAAATATTCAAAGAAGAATCCGACGTCCTCAATGTAATGGATTTGTTGGTTTCATCAACGCCGACAGGGATATTTGGCAGCTGCAATGAGCAAATGGTAGCCTTCTGATGTGATAATTGAACCTGGCAGGTGCCAAGCTTGAATCCTTCGCCGGCCCAAGCAGTGGCCTCCTTCAGCTTGAAATCGATACTGGCCCAGGTCTCCCCATGTTCCTCAATAGGGACATCCCACGGATAGTCGACGTCCAAAGTTGAGCCGGCTGTCAAGCCGAAAACATCGATCTTTCCCCTTCCTAATACTTTTACCGGGGAAGAGTGTTCAGAAGGGTAGCTTGCAACAGTCCATTCGACATCAAGATTGTTAAAGTCAGAGTGATCGTAAAGATTCTCGATTACAAGCTTGGCAGCATCGATTTTTACACGGAATGGCTGGTAAACAGCCTTCATATTCGTGAGACCAGGCGTAGGGTTATGCTCAGAGTCACACAGTCCATCAAACACATAATGGCCGTCATTCGGTACGTCGCCGAAATCGCCTCCATATCCGTAAAAGGTATGGCCCTCGTCGTCGTGGGCCAAGAAGCCATGATTGGCCCATTCCCAGATGAAGCCACCATGCAATCTGGAATACTCTCGGAAGCACTCTGAATACTCTGTGGCAGCACCTGGCCCATTGCCCGTGGCGTGCAAATACTCGCAGACAACCACCGGCTTGATTGCCTTGGATTTGTCCTCGAAATGATCATGTAATCTGTCCAATGAGGGATACATGTAACTATAAACGTCAGCTGTTAACGCCTCCATATCACCTTCGTAATGAATAGGTCTAGATGGATCGACAGACTTGATGTACTTGTACATTGACGCCATATTTCTACCATAAAACGCTTCATTTCCAAGAGACCATATAATAACACATGGGAAATTTCTGTCACGAAGAATCAATTGCTTTGCCCTATCAAGATAAGCAGCCTCCCATTCAGGATTATCAGTTGTGAACTTGGCTGCAAGAGGGAATACCAGTTTCTTTCTCTCCTCGTAGTCAAGTTCCTCAGGGATATCACGAGGCCTTGCTACAGCATCATAGAAGCCATGAGTCTCTAGGTCAGCCTCATCCATGACCCAAATACCAAGCTCATTGCATAGATCATAAAACTTGGGGTCGTTTGGATAGTGGCTGCATCGTACAGCATTGATATTGTGGTGCTTCATGATCAAAAGATCTCTCTTGGCAAAGTCCAATGGTACAGCACGTCCATATTTTGGATGATGCTCATGCCTATTTACACCTTGGAGCAAGATTGGTTTGCCATTGACCAGCAGAACACCGTCCTTGATGTCTACCTGCCTGAAGCCTACCGAGATGGGCACAGAATGAATTGTACGACCGGACTTGTTGAGATTGAGTACCAAATGATACAAATTGGGTGTTTCAGCAGTCCAATGGAGCGGTTTTTGCACAGCGAATTCTTTGTGGATTTCGGACCCGGATACTGGAATATGGTCAAGTACCACCGAACCAGAAGCGTCAGTGAGCTTCACTTCAACGTCGTACTTGTCATCGGCCAAGTCCTGCAAATTCAGAGCCACTGATAGTTTGGCATCCTTATACTCGGAGTCAAAAGTGGTTACAACCGAGAAATCCTCGATATGGCCGTCAGGTGAAAAGGCAATCAATGTCACGTCTCGGAATATGCCCGACAACCACCATTGATCCTGATCCTCGAGGTAAGAGCCGTCGCACCACTGAAGGACACGAACTGTCAAGGAGTTGGTCGCGTCTCTTTTGACAATATCGGTGATATCGAACTCTGCTGCGTTTCGGCTGCCTTGGCTGTATCCGATCTCGACGCTATTGACAAACACATAATAGGCACTATCGACACCGTCGAAACGTAGCCTGATCCTCGATTTAGGGTCCCAGGAGGGGTCGACCACAAAGGTCCTGAAATAAGTCCCGGTACCGTTTTCGCTAGGCACATGCGGAGGATCAACAGGAAACGGGAACTGCGTATTGGTATATTGGCGCCTTCCGTAGCCCTGGAGCTGCCAATGGCCGGGAACAGCAATGTCACTCCACGACTCAGCTTCCACCTCGAACTGATTGTTCACATCAGGAGCCGAGCTCGGAGTGCTATCGTATCTGAATCGCCATGATCCGTTGAGATTCAGGTGCGAATGAGGAATGTGGTACGCTCGAGTCGGCAGGCGGTTTCTTTGAAAAACCTTTGGATTTTCCCAATCTTTGACCGTATTATTCAGTATTACAGTCATGATATTGTATTTTGAACTACCCAAAAATTGAGCGTTGCCTTATAAGTAGAGACATGATGTAGATGGCAGTATAGTGGATCATCCGATTCCGAGTTCCCCGTGCCCCCACGTTTTATTCCCCGCAAGCCGTTCGTATTCCTACATCTTGACCATTGCACGTGGTATAAATCTAGCTCAAACCTGGTAATAGATTAAGAGATTTCAGATAGGCTTCGGCGGTTAATTATTTTTCTTTTTGAAGGTGCTTTTTGCGATTTATGTGGGTTTCAATTCAATTTAACGTTATTACGCTACAATTCTACAATGCTACAATGCTATAATGCTTCAACACTACAATTCCACAATGCTTCAACACTTCTACAATGCTAAACTACACTACAAAGACCATGTTCACTAGCTGTAGTTGAAAAAAAGCCATTTCCATGCGGTCTGCAACAGTGCCATTCACCGTGCCTTCATGTTTCACCAAACACTTGATCCATTTCGGCACGGAACTCGTGCATGTCAGCTTGTCTTTGGTCCATTTCGGCCTTTATCCGATCCCTTTCTGTCCTTTTTTGATCGTACTCGACTCTTTTCGCTTTTACTTCATCCTGTTTGTCCCCCATTTCCTTTATTTTCTGGCCCACTTCAAAAACGGCTTGATCTATAATTTTGGCTCTTTCCGCTGCCGTCTTCTTTGGCCGACGCTTCTTCAGTGCTACTTTCAAATCTTCTCTTTCCTTGACCTTCTTGTCGACAGCGCTGATTTTCTCTTCGAGTTCATCGGTTTTCCGGCCCAGTTCTTCAGATAGCTGCTCGCATTCATCCATGCAGTGAGTGAATTCTGCTATTGCATCCTCAAACAAGTCAATTTTCTTGTGATATTTAATTACGGAATTTTGCCGCAACAGTACAAGCTTTTTCTGTTCAAATAACTCCTTGTCCATCTTCAGTGCCGATTCTAGCAGCACTGCAGCGTTGCATTGCTCAAACTTGCACATCTGACCTGCGCGAGATCGTGCTTAGCTTTCTTGTTGTGATTTTAGAGGCAAGAAAATGTAGTACAATTACTGACTGGTGTTCTGGCGGTTTACTAGGAGGGTGTAAAAGTTATTGGAAAGTGGAGGAAGTCAAGTTGGGTGCGGAGAAGTACATATATATACAGGAAAATTTACACAAAAAAAATTAACATAGTGCTCCTCAGTGTAGAGATGGGCAAACTGAGATGTTGTGCGTTACCAGTTTGAGGCTATTGAACTGATGTTAGGGAGCGAGTTTGAGGCTCATCGCTTAACCAGTACAGTAGAAAAGATTTGTAATTTTTCACCTCAATAAGTTTTTTTTGACACCAGGGGTAGAGCACTACTATACGACTTAATGAATATTTATGTTATTCTGCGTTGCTCTTTCAGCATTGTACTACGTTGAACGACCAGTCGAATCTTGTATCATTTGAGATTGCACCACGCCACATCAAAAACAGGTCATTTACAACAATTGTGGGGATTCTAAGTACTGGAAGAAATCTGGAGATTTCAGTTTACCGCCAGTATGTATTGTTGCGTTATATGGGATACTCAGTACATCATTGGTAATTCAGATATCTGGTAATGAACTATGACAGATGTCTAGCAAATCACTATTTCATATCCAATTGACTGCCGTTACCGATGAATAACTCACCATTATTACAGATATTCAATATTCAACCATTAACGTTTAACATTTTCAAAGTAAGGCTAGATATGATATTCGTCAAATATTACGAAGACACAAACAGAAGCAACATTTCACTAATTTAAGTGTCAAAGTATAATGCTACTGATAAAGTAAAGTCTAATATACTTATCATTCTTCCTGTAGCTATTGCTACTACTGCCATTTCTCTTGCTCAATGCTATTATTATTTACACGTATATACAAACATCTAAGACAGGCTGACAACTCGGTCACTTTGCTACAACAATGACTTCTATCTGCAATAGCTTGTCACTGTTCATTATTCTACAGTGGAAATAGTCCACGGTAGAACACTCTACGGTTGAGCACTCCACGATAGAATTCACGAGTCTACTCCACGCCTACTTTGCCTGAAGCAAACTTTCCGATATACTCACAACCGAGTATGGCCCTCTAAGCAACTTCTCATTTACAAGTGCCTCAGCTTTCGATTGTCCATGCTGCAACAAAACCGACCCTATTATGGCCAGAAGTGTCTTAGAATATACCGTAGATGCACCCGACTCCTTTTCAGGTAGATTCTGCAAGTTAGTAACCAAAATAATTCATTAGCGATAGCTTCATCCACTTACCTCTAAACGCTTTTTCCAAAATACATGCTGTGATATGCCCGCTCGCTTGCATACTTCAGCAGTCACCGAAGCACTGCTTAGTATCTCCATTGCCTGCGGTAAAATGTCAAAATTATTATTATTAATCTGTGACGGCACATCAGATCCTCCGTGCTGCACTGCATATCTACTTGTATGCAATTTGAGAAATTCTTTGCCGAGAATCGCCAGCTTCTCATTATATGGCTTCTTGCCGTGAGCAAAGCTCTTGTGCGTAATGGCCTGCAAAGCCAGCCAGTCCGGCAGCTTGCACTCTTCTCCGACAAAGCTCTTGACAGGCGCTAACGTCTTCTCGTCTCCCGGATACAATATGCCATTTACCGTCAGATAGTCCGTCTCTTCCTTCTTGAGACCTCGGGCTCGCTGCGTACTATCCTTGAGATACACCAGCTGCCTTATATGATTTATGCGACTTGTGCTGCAGATTGTATGATTTGCATTCCGGAATTGCACGCACGACCGGCCTCCCAGAACCCTCGATGCCATGGTAGATGCTTTATTGGATTCTTTGAGATCAGCTGTGGTTTTTCAGTGTGCATTTTTTCTGCATTTTTTCAGTGTTACCCGGCCATACGGCTGAAAAAAATTCAACGACAGCCAAAATTTATTCCATCCTTCAACAGATATCTTTTTTTGGCCATGGATATCTTCAAGCTTCTTTCTAGAGGTGCTAAAATAGACAAGAATGGCAAGCATAAACGTGATCTCTATGTACTAGAAGGAAAGGCTGAGGAGCAGGCTCGGGAAGGGTCGGCCGAAGACAGATCACAGTCAGAGGAACTGGCACTCCAGCAGCAAATGGACTTTTTCAAATCGCAAAAAATCTCGCGAAAATCATCTCAGAAGAAGGATCGTGAGCATCCTCAGACAGAGGGCTCAGAAAGTGAGGAGGCACTTCAGCCATTGTCGGTCTCGACCGACCAACAGGCAGCTCAACAGAGGAAACAATGGCGCATCAAGGTATCTGGAGACGACGTGCCGCTGCCTATTGGCTCGTTCGAAGACATGGCCAGATTTAAGTTACCTCCGCATCTCCTGCGCAACCTGAAGCGTCAAAATATGCATCTTCCTACGCCTATTCAGTCGGAAGCCATACCCATCATGATCCAGGGTAGAGATTTACTGGCATGCGCACCTACCGGATCTGGTAAAACACTGGCATTTGGAGTCCCGTTAGTTCATTTTCTCAAGCAGCATTCGTCGGAGGGGATCCGTTGTTTGGTCATTTCGCCCACCAAGGAGCTGGCCAGCCAGATATACAATGAAATATACAAGCTCAGCAAGGGCAGGGACCTGGCTATTTGCGTCCTGACAAAGTCTCAAGCATTGAAAATCAAAAATGACACCATGTCAAGAAAAAAGTACGATATCATGATCTCCACGCCGCTTCGATTGGTGGCTTGTGTCAAGGAAGGTGTGGTTGATTTATCTCATGTCGAGCACCTGGTGCTTGATGAAGCAGACAAGTTGCTTGAAGAAGGATTTGTTGAGCAGACAGACGATATTTTAGCAGCATGCTCAAACCCGAGGTTGAAGAAATCGTTTTTCTCTGCGACAATGCCCTCTAGTGTCGAAGAACTCGGCCATTCAGTGATGAATTCTCCAGTGCGTATAATTATTGGACATAAGGAAGGAGCATCTCAGGATGTTGATCAACAGATTCTCTATACTGGCAGTGAGCAGGGAAAGCTCATAGCTATACGACAGATGGTGCGCGCTGGAGAGATTGTTCCTCCTGCCATCATATTCGTTCAGTCGATTGATCGTGCAAAGGCTCTTTTTCATGAATTGATTTACGACAAGATGAATGTAGATGTGATTCATGGAGAGCGATCGCAAGCACAGAGAGACAGAGTCATTGAACGATTTCGTCAGGGCGAAATCTGGGTTCTTATTTGTACCGATGTCTTGGCTCGGGGTATAGATTTTAAGGGTGTTAACCTTATCGTCAATTACGATGTCCCTCAATCTTCACAGGCTTACGTGCATCGAATAGGCCGAGCAGGGAGGGCAGGCAGAAAAGGCAAAGCAGTTACTTTTTTCACAAAGGACGATTCTGAAGCAGTAAAGAGCGTGGTCAATGTCATGAAGCAGAGCGGACATGAAGTCAAAGATTGGATGCTTAGCATGCCCAAGGTTACAAAAGCAGAAAAGAAGCATATTAAGAAAAGACCTATTGATAGGGAGAAAATTACAACTACGCCTTCTGTTATTAGAAAGAAGAGGAAGGAGCGACGAGAGATGATAGAGTCGTCAAAAAGGAGGAAAGCGCATGGGGTGGAAGCGGTTACGGTGTAGGTGCAACATTAAAAGAATCAAAAAGCATACAAGAACTGTTTCAGTAGGATCACTGATTGCATTTATGCATACGGACTATACTAATCCCAGACTATGGCCACAAAATCCACTACATACAAACACATGCCCCTCCACAGGTTATCGTTGCTTAATCGTCTGCAATCTATTTTACTAAGCTCGCTCGCTAATATATACGTACAGGTTTGTTTTGTTACTCATGGCTAGAATATCCGTAAATATGACGTCGACCAATGATTTCTCCAAACGCAAACAGGCCAAAAAGTTGCACCGTATAAGCACCATACTTGAGCAAGCTCCCGTTAGCATACGAATCAACGGTGTCACTGGCAATTGACTTTGGTGACTTGGCATATTTGGATAGCAGAGCAAAAGTGTCACGATATAATGAAATAAACGTCTGCCTGAACTGCTCGGCCGACGGCGGAGCTCTAAATTCCCGCTCATAAACGTATTTTCCAAGTTCCAGGGTCACTTTGCTCCAATAAGTGGTGAAATTGAGCAAACTGGTGCTTTTGGCAGAGAGATTGTTGATAAAAGCACTGCCTTTAGCCGACACAGAACTGGTCGAGGCAAATCGCCGATTCATTATCTGCGAAGCAGTGACAAACTGGCGTCCAATCATAGT
The DNA here is from genome assembly GCA_030563415.1 of Casaregolazyma lundiana. Classification (NCBI taxonomy): domain Eukaryota; kingdom Fungi; phylum Ascomycota; class Dipodascomycetes; order Dipodascales; family Trichomonascaceae; genus Casaregolazyma; species Casaregolazyma lundiana. The sequence goes on from JAJMJF010000051.1 coordinate 57,527, forward strand.
GGTAGTGGCAGCAAATCCCGCGTGTATCTGCAAACTTGGTGGTGAATTTACCGATAAAGCTATTGTGAAATTTTTGGGACGATTTGAGTTTTGTGTTGAATCGGCGAAATGGCCAATAAGAACAAGGCATTTTGAGTTCACGACAAGACGACTATTAACAAGTTATGAGTGATGGTGAGATTGAAATGTTGTGAGATATTGGAAGGGTAATAATGGAATGGTGATTGGAATGGTTTATAGGTGGGTTTATGGATAAATTTGTAGATGTCAAGTTATAGTTAACAGACGTCAAGTTATAGTTAGCTATAGTTAGTCAGTCCTCGGTTACAAAATAGAAGACATTTCACTAACGAAAAGGAGCTTCAATTATTAGCTAACAGTAAAACTTTATATAGCTGAAGTAAGGCTGAATAAGGCGTTAGGCTTAAACATTCCTTTAAACGTGTAAATTAATGCTGTTTAACGGCCACAGTAACTTGGCTATAATAGTGACATATTCGTTCGATAAATACCAAAGACTACAATATCGTCTCTAACTACTCGTATTTCACACAATAAGCAGTGTCCTCATCATCCTGCCCAGATACTACGATATAAAGCCATGTATTCCTATTAATCGATTGTTCAATCGGTATTCTCGAATTCCATCTTAAGCCCCACCGAAAAAAAATATTCAACAAACCTTCTTTCTCAATCAATTTATACTCCTCAACTCCAGCGGTCCTCAGTAGACATCTTTGACTTTTCTGCTATAAAGCATTTATGCTTAAAAGCATCTGGCCAAAAATATCACGGCATATTCTCAAAATGACCAGTAGTCGAGAATCAGACACGCCAGCCAAGCTCACAGGACGTGCTCTGTTCGAATACTTGGGCAAACCCAAGACAATAGTAGCTCCTATGGTAGATCAAAGCGAGCTAGCTTATAGAATTCTCGCTCGTAGATACGGAGCACAGCTATGTTATACGCCAATGTTCCATGCTAGGTTGTTTGGAGAAAACGTAAAGTACCGCCAGGATCAGTTTGGCCCGCTGGACGGCGATGCGAAAATCGATCGACCTCTGATAGTGCAGTTTTGCGCCAACGATCCCGAGGAGCTGCTTCGTGCTGCTGAACAGGTCGTGGGGAGGTGCGATGCCGTTGACTTGAATCTGGGGTGTCCCCAAGGAATAGCCAAACGAGGCCACTATGGCTCATTTCTCATGGAAGACTGGGATCTGATTTACCGGTTAATCAATATTTTGCATGTAAACCTCGCGGTGCCTGTTACGGCGAAGCTACGTATTTATGAAGATAAACACAAGACGCTTGAGTACGCCAGAATGCTGCTGGCTGCTGGTGCCCAGTTTCTCACTGTTCACGGCCGAACTCGCGAAATGAAGGGCCAGAAGACAGGACTCGCCGACTGGTCGACAATACGGTTTCTGCGCGAAAGTCTACCGGAAGATACAGTGATAATAGCAAATGGTAATATTTTATATCCCGACGACCATGGACGGTGCCTTGAGGAGACGGGTGCCGATTCAGTCATGTCTGCTGAAGGAGTACTTTACAACCCTGGTGTCTTCAATATAGACCCAGATGCAAGCGTTGACGACAAGTATCCTCGTGTAGATAAGATGGCGCGGGAGTACTTTGAATTGGCCAAGTCAGTTCCTGGAAACGCATCCAAGGTGGCCATGAAGAGCCACTTTTTCAAGATCCTGCGCCCATTTCTGGCTATGAACATTGACATTCGCAACCAACTAGGACAAATCAGAAAAGGAGATCTAGATGCATACGAGCAAATCGTTCGGCTGGTGGAGGAAAGAGTATCAAGCATATACAACAAGAACGAGAGCACGACAGAGGATGTCGTTGTAGAACACACAGACGGCAGTTTATACAAGGAGGTTCCATACTGGAGATGCCAGCCGTATTTCCGAGTGATTGATGGAGTTTCCACTAACGGTAAAAGAAGTAGCGAAGTAACGGCTGACAGTACAGAAGCGTGCATTGAGCAGAATGCAAAAAAAGTAGCATTAGAATAATTAGACGACATCAAAATGCATTAATGAGAAATAGATTAATGAGAAATGACTTAATGACTAATCAAATCCATTGAGCGACGACACAAAGGCATCCAGGCCCAATACGAAGAGCTCGTTCTTTATCGTCTCCCCTTCCTTGTAATCTATAGGGCTGAGGGGGTTTTTGGCAACAAATTCCACAAACAGCGAAACGTAGATTTGGTTGAGAACCGGCTGCATGTTTTCTATTGAATCGTCCGTCACCATAATCAACCGTATGTTGGAAGCAGTCTCGAAGAAATGCAGTCTGTATTTGCTGGTTTTGAACGACAAAAACCTGTCTTCATCAGTAAGTTTGCGAACGATATTTCGCAGCGAGTAAGTTACGCCAAATACCAGCTTGGCATGTTCCTGATGGCCATGTTTGATAGGAGGATGTGGCCGTATAAAGTCGGAAGCACTAGAAACAGAGCTGGGCCGGGCTGATTCCTTGGCTGTATGCCATTCTCGGGAATAAATGCAATTACCTGGAGTTGGTAACAGGGAAATATTACGTATAAATATCAGTTATAACTTACAATGTCTGTCGAACAGCCAGAATGAGTAGACTGTCATGGTTGATGAAAAGGTAGATTGGAAGTACGTTGGAAGTTACGAAAGCACCGCGATGAGAAAAGCCTGAAATGCACAATGAAATGGAAACGCATGCATAGAGAGTTTTTGTGGATTACGCCAGCAAGCGAAGGTAAATAAAACCATACGAGTTACTTTAACGGCGTCGTTGCATTATTGTTGTGGTGTGCCCATGGCATATTTATTACACTGTTTGCCTGCTATGATGTCCACTCTATGACTCCACCTCTTGCCACATACCACATCTCATCTCCATGACAAACTTTGTAAAATTTCTCGAGCCCATCCTGGTTGGCTATGCCGTCCTAAGCATGATCGTATTTGCCCAAAAAAATGGCACTTTAGCCTTGCTTTCTCAAGCACTCGCTGCGAAATCCATTCCCGGAACTGACATTGCTGTCTCTACGGAATTCTCGGGAATTGCGCCTATCGACAAAATACTGGCTCCCCTGGTTTTGTTTCTCCAGTCCTCCATACAGGGAGACAATCTGGCCATATCCCGCTTCACGAGTTTTTCGGCTCTGTCATTGGCCCTCTGTGGGCCATCGTCTATGTGGAAGCACTGCGGCCTCGCCACAAATCAACCATTCTAGCCTTGTGAGTATATCGATGGGGGCATTTCCATGTGATCGTTCACAAATTATAAGTAGAAATCACTGACTTGAGTCCTCTTGTGTTTGGCATCATCGTTCAGTTGTGTGGCTTCGGAATTGCTGTACCTATATGGGCATCGCTTCATCTGCTGCTATCTCCTACAGCAGAAGCCCCAACTGCTCAGGACTTGCTCGTCTCTCCTTTAGCTCTCAAAGCCCTTCCTTGGAGTATTGCTTTGGGCTACTTTATTCCCACTGCTCTATTGTCATTGCACGATCTGCCAATTCCTTACTTGGACACTCTGCAGCTTAAGATCGCTTTCTGGCAGCCCTGGCCGCTCTGGGTGTCGATAATCCAGCTACTTATCGTTACCGCAATCTCCCTCGTATCAAAGCCTTCTGTATCGCTACGTGAATCCCGTTCCGGCCTCCGAGCCGTATATGGGACTGCTCTTTTTGTCACCTTTACGGCCCATGTTCTATTGCTATCACTTCAAATTACCGCCAATCTGAGCCCTGAGCTGCTTGACCCGCACGCCGCCGAGCAATTGCTGCCGGACAAAATGGTGTTACCGGGCCCATGGCAACCAGTCAAAGCCCAGACTCTGACTGAGGGTGTCGGGTGGTTTCTGGTTTGGGACTGTCTCAACGGTGTCGTAGCCTACCTGCTGTGGGCATTTTCGCTGTATGTAACAGCTCGTTCCACCATTGGAAGAAGCCTGACTTTTTGTGACTCAATTGGTCTATCTGCCAAGCATTTAGTTCTAATTTGTGTCGGTGGGTTCCCGTCGTCGGTCATTCTTCTCCTTTGGCAACGCGACGAAGCTCTGTTTGACGCCGAGTTATCTAAAGGAAAGTTGTAGACTCATATAGCAAGGAAGTATAAACTGTTTACCAGTTATATAAACTCTTGTGCGGGTCAACCTTATCATATGGGAAATAAAATTGCGTTTTGGTCAAGAATGCCATGCCTTGCTAACAAGACACGACTAGCACGTCTTGCAAATAGCATGACCTGTATACGCAAATATGTACACGTACTGAGCTTTTTACCCGATATTTTGTGGCAGGATCGGTCCAAGAACCTTCACGCCCGAACACCTGTTGCTTTTATAGAGTATGATACAGTACTGGCTGTGTACCATTAATGACGACACCACTATGCACAACTGCATTCCACCTACTGTACATATTTCTTGATAAATTTGCGGTGAAAGTCCGACCGAATCATATCGTTGACAAATCCTCGGTCTTCCGAGCTCTGTGAAGATGCCTGGTTCTTAAATACAACCTCATCAGTCCACGACCGTTTCACTTTGAACTGATCCGAGCGGTTTAACAACGGGTTGCCAAATGCGATTTCCTCCTGTCTTACCTGCTCAGCCTTTTTTGCAGCCTCTTCTTCCTCCAGTCGTTTGGCCTCTGCTCTTTCTCGTTTGATCTGCTCCAGCTCTGCTCGCAGTAAAGCAGCTTCATCTTCCGAATCCTCGTCCGAGCTATCTTCACCTTCGCTACCAGCTGCATCTGACTCGCTTTCGCTGGAAGATCCATCTATATCTTTGTTTTCCTCCAGTATTCGTCGTCGTTTGGCCTCGCCATCTTCCTCCTCCAGATCCAAACTTCGGTCTTCAATGCGTCCTTTTACACCCTCTCCGCCAATGTCTTTGCTATGCATATTTTCCTGGGAGAAAAGCGCCTCCTTGAGCTCCTCTCTTCTGCGAGCAGCGTCCGACTGGCCCCCAGCTGTCTGCCTGTATTTTAATTTTGTATGAGCAGGCAACAACTGAGCATGTAGAATACCTCCTAGTTGAGTTTCTTTGCCTTTAGCATGATCGAACGTTGGCCGATGAGCGGTTGTCATGGTAAACAAGGAAAGTGAGATGGCAAGTTGGTCATTTAAACTTAAATTTTATGTTTTGAAACATTGTTTTTCCTTGCATTTTGTCAATCATGTGCAGGCAAATTATAATTATATACAGCATATAAACAGAGAACCGCGCTAAAAACCTCCTAAAATGGCAATTTTGGACCAATTAAACATAGTCGATACGTAAAGACGGAAATACTGAAGGTTGATTTGAAATCAAACCAGTATAACATATGCCCCAGTAAGAGTTATGGAAGAGACGTGGATTACCATCCACGGGATGGATCTGACAACTACGAGAAAACCAATCAGCCACAACAGAGTTCACAATTTGGGTATGGCACATAGAACTTTCTGATTTAGGTACAGACGCGTCCAACTCTCACATACGTAGTTCCCCTGCATCCTTGATACAACAATACGTCAGTTCCTAGAGAGTCGTACCACCAAAACTCGAGTGAATACATATTAAAATACCATGAATTTACAGGTTTAGACTAAAAATTCGGCGAA
>JAJMJF010000052.1:0-52760 GCA_030563415.1 Casaregolazyma lundiana
AAGTTAGTCGAAAACTTTAGTTCAACTTTTTTTTGCGTGGGATGCCCAACACTGCTCAGAAATTATATAGCATATTACAATGTTCTCTGAGGATTTATGAAAAAAATCTTTTAAAAATAACGCTAAAATACAATTGGATGACTGAAAACAAACCTCAGTAAAGCACTTAATTCAAACAGATATTTGAAATATACAGCATTCCTTTGCATTGCCGTTTGCAATGAGAATAGGATCACGTCACCGTCGTCACGTGCCTTTGGCTTATCCTGATCACGCTTCTACAGCTATAAATACCTACGCATTCATTTATTACATGGATTTCTTACTTTGCTACTTACTCATCTTACACCTTTAATCTACTTCACTCTCTTTATGATGCAGTGTGCCAAATCTCCCCTTCTGAACATCCTTGAAGTTCGCACGAACTAAACCTCGCCTCTTAACAACATCTCATCGAAACCCAAAATGCTTGGTCTAAAATGAGTTATGGAGAATACCTAAGAAATAAGGTGCGCAAGCTGCAGGAGCAGGGAGATGAAGCTCAAACAGATATATTTAAAGGGTGTAATATTTATATCACCGGTCATACACGGCCGCCACTTCAGGAACTTCGAAGAATCATTACTGCTAATGGAGGCCTTCATGCCCAATATTTCACAGGTACAAGGACAATTACACATATTATCACAGAAGGGCTGACTGCTCGAAAAAGAGATCAGTATGCCAAATTTCCGGTGGTCAAACCTCAATGGGTTCTGGACTGTGTAGAGCATGGAAAGGTGATCAGCTGGGCCAAGTACAGAGCTATTCCGCTTGCTCCAGGGATGAAACGGTTAGACGAGACTTTGAAACCGGCCCAAGATACTGAGCCAGTGAGCCCAAGAATAGAATCGTGTTTGCATCCTGGTTTTATTGACAGCTTCTATTCTAGATCTCGTTTGCATCATCTGAGTATCTGGAAAGCTGAGCTCAAGAGCCGTTTTCAGAAGGGGCTGCCCGCTCGTCTTAAACACCAGGAGATGGGTGAACGACTGGTGATGCACGTTGACTTTGATTCATTTTTCGTCTCGGTTGCCCTGCAAAAGAAGCCCGAACTTGCAGACCAACCGGTGTGTGTTTCTAACGGTGGAGATGCTGCCGATGTTGCCAGCTGTAACTATATTGCTCGTAATGCTGGTGTTCGCAACGGAATGTGGATGAGCAGAGCTAAAAAGCTGTGCCCAGACCTGGTTGCTCTGCCGTATAAGTTCAAAGACTATGAGACTGCATCTGCAGCTTTATACCAAGTGCTCAATAATCTGAATCCCGATGCTTTCTATCCCATCTCAGTGGACGAAGCTCTATTGGATATTACAAGTATAACACCTGGATTTGAAAGTGCGACAGGAATAGGCTCGGAAGAAGATATAATGGAGTTTGCCACAGATTTGAGAACTCAAATTAGAAGGGCTTCGGGCATCGAAGCTAGTATAGGGATGGGTCCCAATGTGCTAGCTGCCAAAATAGCATTACGACAGGCTAAGCCAGGAGGACAAGTAGTACTTAGCAGGGAAAAGTTACATGAAGAGCTGGCCAATTTACCGATCGAATTGCTACCAGGCGTTGGTCACCATGTGGCTAACAAGCTAGGCGATACCGTACGAACCGTTACTAATCTGCGTGAAGCAGGCGAGTTGAAACTTCAGGGGCTGGTAGGGAATAAACTAGGAAGCAAACTTTGGAATTACAGTCAAGGAATAGATAACGATTGGGATTGGCTGTTTGGTGGTCAGGGGCCTAAGTCGGTCGGCGTTGACATATCCTGGGGAATCCGATTCAACAACAACTCAGAAATAGATAGGTTCATGGTCATGCTGTCGTCAGAACTGACCAAAAGATATAACAGAACAGGATGCCAGATTCGTGATTTGACGACCAAGGTGCTGATTCGGGCCAATGGCGCTCCAATTGATCCACCAAAGTATCTTGGATGTGGAGAATGTGATGCTTCTAGTACATCTCGAGTTCTTATGCGCATTGAAAATCTTGCTTCGACAGCTAAATCAATGGTATTTGAACTCCTGGGAAGTACACCTGCAACGGATCTGAGAGGAATCGGCATGAGCTTGAGCTTGGTCAAAAAGTTGCAACCTTCAGAGACATTGGAAGCAATAGCCCAGGCTCCACGACCACCACGGGGACAATTGAAACCTCTATTGAAATTGGAGTATGTCACTGAATGGTTAGCCTCAGATGAGCGTCCCGAGCCCAAGGATATTGAGCTAATAGAAAACTACATACTCACTCAGCATTGGACGAGATCATACCAGCTCCTGGAATGGATGAAACGCAAAGCCAACACCCTTCAATGGAGAGAATTGGTAGATTATTACTTGGAGAAAGTTAACAGCAAGATTGGCCAAGAAGAAGACGGCTACATTGATATTTATCATTCAAACACGATAGTATTTAATGTAAACTATGACTAATAGATAAACGAAGAATCTACTTCTCAAAATAGGTGGGAGGAAGGATACGCAGAGTGTTGGAGTGACCCGACTGGCCGGTCCATCCTTGAATGGCAATGACCGTGTCGGACTTGGACATCAAGCCGAGTTCGACAGCCTTATCGATACCCCAGCTAAGACGGTGCTCGACATCATCCTGCCACATAGTGGGGCCAGATGGACGCTCCTTGTTGTATATAAAAGGATAGACACCACGGTACAGGTGGGAATATCTGGCGGCGGCGTCGTTTCGAGTAACCATCAAGATAGGGCACTGGGGACGATATTTGGAGCAAAGACGAGCAGTTGCTCCCGAGGTGGAAAGCACGATGATAGCTTTTGCGTCTTGCTCAAACGAGGCAGCAACAGCAGCCATGGCGACAGTCTCAGAGGTCTCAGTAGGCATGGGAGCCAACGATCGAAGCTCATTGAAAAGAGGTTGGTACGCAAGACCCTGCTCAGCGGCCAGACAAGTTTCGTGCATCATAGTGACGGCTTCAACAGGGTACTTACCCTTGGCAGTTTCTCCAGACAACATGACGCAGTCGGCACCGTCAAGAACAGCGTTTCCAACGTCAGAAACCTCAGCTCGGGTAGGTCGAGGATTGTACGTCATAGACTCGAGCATCTGAGTAGCACAGATGACAGGCTTGCCGGCCAGGTTGCATTTGGCAATGAGTTGCTTTTGGACCATAAACACCTTTGGTGCGGGAATTTCAATACCCAGGTCACCTCTGGCCACCATTACGCCATCGGTCTCCTTCAAAATCTCGTCAAAGTTATTGACACCCTGCTGGTTTTCAATTTTGCAAATAATCTGGATGTCCTTGCCCTCTTGGCCCAAAACTCTTCGGATATGTCTGACATCATCGCCGGTTCGAATAAAGGAAGCAAATATCATGTCGACCTTATTCTTGACACCGAATTTGAGGTCAGAAATGTCCTTCTCGGACAAGGCTGGCAAATCGACATCAGTTCCAGGGAGATTGACACCCTTGTGGGAGCTAATTTTACCGTTATTTACGGCCCGAACTTTGAGAGTCTGAGCATCGACAATTTCAGTAACCTCAAAAGACAGAACACCGTCGTCAACATATATCAATTTTCCCGGAGCAATCATCTTGGCGATGTTCTTGTAGTCAATGTACATGATAGAACTGTCACTTTTCAACTTGTAATCGTCGTTGGTAGTGAAGGTCATCTCATGGCCAGCCGTAATCGGATAATCTTGATCGCCGACAGTAGTGCCGGTTCGAATTTCAGGGCCCTTTGTATCCAACGCAATTGCCAGAGGTCTTCCAGGGAATTGACGAGCAGACTCTCGCGAGTTATCAATAACACTCTGATGGTACTCGTACGAGCCATGGGAGAAGTTCATTCTGACAATGTTCAGACCGGCCTTTCTCAGCTTGGTGAGCACCTCGACTTTGTTACTATTGGGGCCAATAGTGCCAATGATGGAGGATCGTCGATGATGCTTGGTGGGCTGGAAATCCGTGTCCAGGGTGGTCAACCACTGGATATTGGAACCGGGCTGCGACGAGCTGTAGAGCATGGCTGTTGTTCAATTGAAAAAAAAATTGGTATTGTTGGAACAAAAAAAAAGCATGAGAAGCCCTTTTAATATGCGGGCCGTCCCAACAATTTGGCTAAGCGAATAAAGACATCACGGAACATAGTGGAGTGATTAATATGATATAAGGGATTTATTTTGCAGGGGTGTTATGCATTGCAGAATATATTTGGAAGATGTGTTAATGTATTTGACGGTGCTTTTTAAGGATTTGTAGTTTCAATTAGCACGTTCGCTACCGGTTCGCCTCGAAGGCTTATCGGAACGATTGTTTGATAATGCAATTTCAACAATGCAATTCAACAAGGGTATATTACATCGTATTCAGCGTTCGAGTCTAGGCTATTGCTGTCTATTAATATTTTTCCGTATCTGTTTTCCGTACTTTTCTCCAGCATTTGCTGCATATATTACTGCATTTGTTTCCGGCATTGTTTGCCCTAATACCCATCAGATCACCGACCTGTCAAACAATTACCTCAACACACCCTTTGTGCTAGGAATATCATCTTTGCCAGTCAAACTTGTAGCTTCTCTCAATGCAATTGCCAGTGCTTTGAATGAGCTCTCTGCTCGGTGGTGATCATTGAATCCCTTGAGGCAGTCCACATGAAGCGTGATTCCTGCAGCAGTCGCAAATGACTCTAGAACATGAGGTATCATTTCGCAGCTCAGGTCGCCGATTTTCTCCCTTTTGAGCCCCAAGTCGATCACTGCATACGGACGATTCGACAAATCCACCACGGCTCTGCTCAAAGCCTCGTCCAGCGGCGCATACCCATGGCCAAATCGCTTGACACCTTTGAGGGCACCCAGGGCTTCTTTAAGCGCTGTACCGAGAGCTATTCCGCAGTCTTCGGCCGTATGATGATCATCGATATGCAAGTCGCCAACTGCTTTTATTGCCAAGCTCCAGCCCCCATGCTTAGCAAGAGCATTGAACATATGGTCAAGAAAACCAATGCCCGTATCCATGTATAGTGTTTGTTTCGTTGGATCCGAGGCGGATATGCTTTGTAGGACTTTCGGCCAGCGTTGAAATCCTGACAAATCTAAGCTTGCACCATCGATATCCAAAGCCACGGCTATGGTCGTTTCGCTAGTTTCTCGAAACACAGCTGCACCCCGTTTAGTCATAATGGTTGATAAGAAGATGAAATTTTGGAGTTCGGCTCTTCATGACATAATCAAACCAGCCATTGGTTCATTCGAATATTGTTTGAAATAGCGCTTTTATTGTTTGAAAGCTGTAGGGATTTGAAGATTGATGATGGTTTATATATTTATTCTTTTTTGACGGACCTTTTGATTATTTCCCTGGATATTCACAATCTGGCACTGAGATCAATCAGTAACTTCCCTCAAATCAAATGTAACTATCGAAATTCCCTTCACTTAATATACCTCACCAAAATACATTATACATTCTCCGAAATAACCTATATAATTAGCTAACCAAGACAAGAACGTTGCATGGTTGCGACCTTAAAATGCAAGGTCGGGCTCTACAAAATCATATTGTCAATAAAATGATCAACAATGGCATATCCTTCTGTGAATTTTGTTGACGGATACCGGACAATAACTGCAGCATGCGCATGGGTCGCTTTATGAATATGCACAGGGAATTTCTCCCATTTCATGGAGTTGAGATTGCTGATAATGCTCCTCTGATAAGGACCAAGCTCCACTTTTTGACCATGCCCAGCCGAATAAACAGATTCGATCGAAACATCAGAGTTGTTTTCCTCCTCTTCCTGCGATTGAAGTACTGCCGTGTATACCGAGTCCATGATGCTATCAGCAGTTCCTATCAATGCGTCATCGATTGTCATTCCTTTCCTAGCAGATCGCCGTCGACTAGCTGAGAAAACACCCTGGAAAGCAGCGTTGAGCAGAAAGGCGACAAACCAAATAGGCACCACAATTACCGCCTTTACAAAAGCAGTAGCATAGTTGTACAAATGTATGAAGTAAGACTTGACTTTGTGAATGACGGACCCGAAAAGACTATAAGATTTGCCCACAGGATGTCCAATTAGAGGCTGCGTTTCCTGACCAGTAACAGAGCCTTCACCATCGTCAAACTCCAAAGATTTGGTGATATCAAGAATGACGGGAGAATATTTATCGACATAGGGACCATCAATGAACGGGACTCTGTTTGGTGTAAAGGGGTCGATTGACTCAATGCCTGCTGTGTACCATTCGCACCGATGATCGTTGACGATGTTAGCGTACAAGGACCGACGCTGAAAGGACTCCAAGCCCTTAAAGTAAGGCGAACCACGATCTGCCATGTACAGAATCAGCGGGAGCTTGCTCTTTTCAAAGTTGTCCTTGAGAAACAGCTGTTTGGAAGTGGTGGACATGGCATATTGGCCAACAAAGTTGAATCCTCGCGCAATAAGCCTGGACCCCAGCACCACAACGCCAACATGAGGAGAACAAAAGCTGGTATAGTTGACAAGCTCTATTTCATGCTGCTTGAAGAAATCGCGTTTGTACAGTAGCCCAATTGCAAACCGCGATATAAGCCCGCCAAGAGAATAGCCTACGACACTGAGCTTATCGACGCCACTTCCAGGGCCATACAGCTGGTTGAGTTTCAATACCTCGTTCTCTATCTCTTTTGCAGCACGAGATCCACACACGTCTATGCCGTCGTAGGTGAAATAGCCCTGATTGGCAGTGGTTCGATAAACTACAATGTCTTTTCCCTTGAGGTTGTCGTCTCCATCGTCTACAGCTGCACCCACTTTGAGGGCCAGTTGAGCAGTAATATAATCAAATTGACCGGTATTTCCCCATAAACTAATGCTTCATCAGTATTTACCATTTGCTTATATATCGCGGTGTGTTTTTACATACCCGTGTACTAAGACTATTAGGTGGACCATTATTGAAGTGGAAGAGATGGGGGCCGAGGCGAGATGCCGATAAGGATACGGGAGAAGAAGGGTGGATAGTTATCGATATATACTTGATCGAATAATATGAGGAACATAACAAACTATAAAAGTAGTAAGATAAAAATGATTCGATAAAAAATATTTCGATAAAAAATATAATATAATAATATAAATGACTCATCTCTGAGTAAACAAACTAATATAAATCATCTACAATAAGGTAATTAATATAGTTTAGATTAGACCGATCCCACTGGCTTCAGCAGTATCGATTCGCATAGTGCTAGATGGACAAATTGTCGTCCTGCATAACTAAATATAAAGAGAAAATCTCCTCAGAGGCAATTAAATAACGGTATTGCTTGGTGAGCATCCCAGCAGCTAATAATTCTTCTTGAGCCAGTCCAGCATGTTTCGTACCTTTTTTCGCATGCTCATCAGTTTTCGACTTGACCTGGAAATAGTTCGCGGTGCAATAGACACCTGCTGCTGGCTTTGTGGTAGAGTCAATGGCGGGCATTTGGCTGCTTCTTGAGAGTTCAATGTAGGAGAAGCTGCCGCCGATATTGTGTCTATGGTAGAACAAGATATCCGATCAGATTCTCCAGAGTAGCGGGTGAATCCGGGCACCCCAAGTGAGGACCCGAGCGTATCTTGTGGCATGTTGTCGTCACCAATGTGTCTAACAGTGTTGGCGGATATGATTGACAAACGATTGTTTGCGTCACCGGCACCTACAGAGACCGGATCTCTGCGACTCGGAGCCAGTGCTGGAACTCGATGCATAGGGGGTGTAGACGGGGGAGGCATCTCGGATGAGGGTACAGACTGTTCGCCAGAACGTAATGACGAGGCGACACCGTTGCTTCCACGGCGTTTGACATATCGGCCAACGTCGTAAGAATATGTCGAATATAAAGATACAGACGAGTCTGTATAGGAGTTGGAGGAGCGGTATGGAGAAGAAAAGCGGTGGTAACCGGACGGGGTGTCGTCCTCTTCTTCCTCCTCACTGACGGCCTCCTCGACTGCCATCATTTTAGCTCTCATGTTTTGAATGCTGGGAGAGGGGTTCGGCACTGGGCTCGTTCGCTGCTGGAACGCAGCCGTTGACAGAGCCAGGTCCAAGTCTATCAAAGGTTGTGGTTCTCGTGCCGGATATGAGTTGGTGCTTCGCAGACTATCTCTAGAAACATAGGACGAGGAAAACAAATGCGGGTCTGACTCCGAGTCCGAGAAGGGGTCGTTTTCCGAGTCTCTGATTTTGACATTACCGGTTGGCAGTGATGTCTCGGAAGAATGATGATGGTACAAGTTCTTGATACGAACCATGGTACCAGCCCATGATTTGACCTTGGCATGCCTGTTAGAACGTTTGCGCTTCTGCTTGGTAAGCACTTCCTCACTTCCCGGTGAGTATAGTCTTGGACTTTTGGATTGTTTCTGCGTCTCGTCCAAGAACGACACAGTTGGCTTTGTTTGAGAAACCTCAACAGATGCATTAGAGGAGATACTGGCAGAGATGTTAGGAGAAGCAGCGCTGGCAGAGCCGTTTGTATTTGACAGGGAGTCTGGCGGGGCATTTGGCTTGGCAGAGTCAAACGACCAGTCTGATTTGCCATTCACACGCACCAGTTTATCAACACCGAGATCATGCGAAACAGCCGCCGAGCGTCTATGAGCATGGCGCCTGGGAACCTGAGAAGAGACAGGCTGGTCCTCGCTGGTGAGGCACACTGTGTAATATCTCGAGTGCGATTGGACCCGAGGGCGGCCATCGGCCTCAGAAGCCCCCCACGAGCTCGACCGGCCTTTATCTCGCAAAGGGAAGCAGAATTGATCATTGCGATCAAGCGCCGTTACAGACATTTTGTGTATATGTGATGGTTGGTGTAAAAGCACACTGCTTGTACATGCAAGGGGTAAAGTTTTGTGGTTTGAGGTGCGGCCAAATAAAAAAAAACGAGCGGGAATTCTGCAAAGGCGGAAATAGGCGGAGCAGAAAGAACGGAAACCAAGAGAAACGAAGGCGAGAGAAAGAAGCGAGCGTAAAAAGCGAGCGAGATGCAGGCTGCCCTTTTTATTGTTGTTCTTGCAGAAAGCAGGCCAAGATAAGCAGTGGAAATTTTTTTGCGTTAGCCTGCTGTGGTTTCCCAAAACGGTATGAAACACACACAGACGGGAGATGATACGTAATGAGCAAACAACGATGCGAGAACAATGGAAAATGGCAAATTTATATTGTAGTGAATGGCATTCGGGAAATTACATGGTAAATGTTTTACAATTCCTTGTATTTCTACTTTACTCTAGATACTTTTCCGTCTGTTAACCCATTTGGAAGTAGCCTAACCGTATCTCGGCCCAGTTGAGCACAATTTGGGCCAAATGGGGAAATCCATGAAGATCCACCTAGCAAATAGAAGCACAGGAGCAATTTCAAAGCGGACTGCATATAATACAGTGATGGAAACGGAAATGATGGACAGTGCATGAGCGATATTGGGGCGATATTGGGGCCATATTGCTGACGAGATGAGGCAGGTGGTGACATGTTGCTGCGATGCCATTTCACATTCTCTTGATGCATTGCTACTGCATGTTTTAAGGCGGTGCAACCCTTTTTTGCACCAATACGTAATAGTTTTATTAGCAATGCTTCTGTCCGAAACTTTCTTTTCCACAGCAACGGTCTTATGGAAGGATGCAAAGCAAGGCAGTGGGCCAACGCTACATGTCAGCTGGCCACTAGTACTACGCCATAATACCACATATATCAATACGGTCTCATAGTCGTCTGGAATTAAATTAACCGAAACTTTTTACTTTTACCCGAAATTTCCTTCTCTTTGGAACCATTCAAAGTTTCTTTTCCTTTCACCTTCTGACCGCTTTCCGTCATTCGCTTCTCCTCCACTTCTCCCAACACCTTCGCTTCCAGCCACTTGTTCTTCACCAATTCAATCGCATCATCTAGCAATCTGCAATGGCCCATATAATTGATCTGGGGACCTACGGAACCGAGCTCAAACGGCTCTACGATAAAATCGTATCATCTGACCCCGATGTAAGCTGGGCTGTGTTCAATTATGCTGCCAAAGGCTCACAAGCATTGAAGCCATCTACCGAAGGTGCCGGCGACCTTGCTGACTTTGTCGAGGAATTCGACGACGGTAAAGTCCAGTACGGCTTTGCTCGTGTGGATTTCGACAATCGCCCCAAGTACGTTTTGGTAGGCTGGGTTGGAGAAGGCGTCCCTGACCAGACCAAAGGTTACTTCAATGCTCATTATGCCACTGTAGCCAAATACTTCAAGGGATATCACGTGCAAATCACCGCTCGCTCTAGTAGTGATTTATCCCCTACTATTATTTTGCAGAAGGTTGCTGATGCCTCAGGGTCTAAGTATGGCGACGCAAAAGCTCCTCCCGTCTCTCGTGCTCCAAAGTATAAAGCCGCAGCAGAGGGGGCCAGTGAAGACGACTGGGGTGATGCACCTGCTATCAAGCAAGTGGATACTTTGAATAAGGTTTCTTCGGCTTATAAACCGACAAAGGTCGATATAGCTGCTTTGAGAGCTAACGTTGCCAACAAAGCTGCTCCTGCTCCTCCGAAAGCCGCTTCCTTGGACAATTCCTCGCCTTCTGGGTACACACCTGTTGGAAAAGTGGACATTGCGGCTCTCAGAGCTCAAGGAAAAGGCTCAAAGTTCGCAGATAGCGGACCGCAACCACTACAAAGCTCTTACCAGCCTGTGGGGAAGGTCGATATTGCTGCCATTAGAGCAGCAGCTGCTGCTAACGAAAAACCCTCTGTCAAACCTGATGACACTGTCGAGGATGAGCCCTCTCCCAAGCCTGTGAAAGATCGAATGAAGTCGTTCCAGTCTTCTATCAGCAGTGACAAACCGGTTGACAGTACAACTGAGGAGGAGGAAGTTTATGAGCCAAAGAGCGTCAAAGAAAGAATGAGTGCATTTTCGGGTACGGGACGCATGACTGAAATGCCAAAGAGAACTGCCAGCAATGCTGTAGCAAGCAGATTTAAGCCGGCTGCGTCGCGTGGCACTGCTCCTCTTCCGACTTACGACAATCTTGGTTTCAATAAAAATGAAATAAAAAATCCTGAGTTTTTGGATTACGGCTCCAAAGGAGGTAAGACGCCAGCACAGCTGTGGGCTGAAAAGCATGGCAAGGTTTCATCTGAGCCTTCGCCAATATCATCGCCTGGTGCTGATGCTCAGTCGCAGCCAGCCGCAAACTTTAGCAGCAGTGTCGAGGACACAGAGCCTGAAGTCGAGACACACGTTTCAGTAGCTAGTGTTCGTGACAAATTTGCAGCTTCATCTCTTGAAGATGACGAACCACAGCGGGAGCCATCGCCAGAACCAGTTGCTGCTGCGCCGTCAGCATCTTTTGCAGATATTACCTCTCGATTTGCCAGTGCCTCAGCAACGCCTGCGCCCGAGAAAGAACCTGAGAGCCAATACGAAGTACCAATTCCTGTTGCTGTTGGCAGAACGGAAGAGCCAGAGGAGGAAGCCGAGCCCGAGCCCGCACCTTCGTTACCAGTTCGACCGCCTGTGGAGGCTGAAGAGCCCACACCTTCGTTGCCAACCCGACCGCCTGGGGACGACGAGGCTGCAGCACCAGCGCTTCCTGGAAGACCAGCTGAAGCCGCAGCAGGCCAACAGGGCCATCTAACCGCCATTGCAAATTATGATTACGATAAAGATGAAGATCAGGAGATTTCAATGGCCGAAAACGAAAAGATTACCCAGATAACTCAAGTTGATGAAGACTGGTGGCATGGCACGAACTCGAAGGGCGAATCTGGTTTGTTTCCTGCAGCGTATGTCACGCTTCAGGAAACAGAGGTTGCAGTTGAGGAACCTCCTACACCTGCAACAGCTCCTGTACCTGCTCCGGAACCTGTACCCATAGCGGCTGCAGCAGAGGTAGCAGCACCAGCAGCTTCAGGACTTCCAAAGGCAATTGCAGAGTTCGACTATACGGCGGATGATGCAGACGAGCTGACGTTTGTAGAGAACGACGTGATTGAGGATATACAGTTTGACGACGCGGAATGGTGGTCTGGAACAGTGAAAGGAGGCGAACGAGGATTGTTTCCATCCAACTATGTTAAGCTTGTGGAGTGAAATAGGTTTATTAGCATGGAGCATACATACGCTAAGACAATAATTTCCCTGGTCCATTTTACTTCATCACTCCATTGTTAGGACATTTACAATTACTATTATACTACATAATTGCATACTTTTTAGTCAAACAGACCCATGCCCATGTCCTCATCAGACTCCTCGTCTTCTTCTGCAGGAGCAGCTTCGGCTTCAGCAGCACCGGAGTCGGCGGCGGCAGCACCAGCAGCAGGAGCGGCAGCAGCGTAGGCGTCGGGGTTGGCAATTCTATCCTTGATGGCTTCAGAACCTTCAAACGTGTAGTCCGTAGCGATAGAGAGGGCCAGGATGTTCTTGTAGTGGTTGATAATGCTGTGGGAAACAGCAGGAAGGGTGGGATACTTGGCAGCCAAAGAAATGGTAGTCAAGGTGTTCAAAGCAGAGACGAACTGGGCAACCAGAGACTCGTCGGTGATGTCCAAAATGGAAGAAGCAAACACCTGGCCATTGCTGTACACCTGTTCAACGGTCAGACCATAGGTGAAGGGAGAAATGCCCAACATGTTCAGCAAAGTGGCTTCGGAAGCACCGACTCTGGCACCTTCATCGGTGACCTTGACATCGGAAACGATTTCAATGGTACCTCTGGAAATCTTGGTGGGAACGTCAAGAGCCTGGAAGAAAGACGTCTTACCAGGTTCCATACCAGTGTTACCAGCGGGAACCCACACATCCTTAGGAGCAACAGCACCGGCACGAGCAGGAGCAGCGACTCGGTTGGACAGAATGGTCTCTCGGATGGTCTTGAGGTCCTTGTTGGTGAAGATGAATCCAATGTTGCCCTTGATATAAGGCAACAGACGCTCAAGTTCGGGCAATTCAGCAACAAACTGACGCAGAGCACGTCGAACCATGGTGTTCTTTCCCATGAGCACCACGGCCTCGCCACGGAGGGCCTTTCGAGCGTCGTGCATCTGCTGAGACGAAACATTGTCGACACCAACCAAGAAAATGGACTGGTACTCGTCGAGCAGCTGTCTCAACTTAGCGAAATATTCAACCTTCTTTTCGGAAATGCCTCCCATGTCGACTCTTATTTAATACTGAGGATAGGATATTTAAAGGATTTCCAAGAGCTTTATGTATAGATGGATGGATAGGAGAATTGACAAATTTCGACTTGGTGTGGGAGTTGAGTGGTATGAGGGTTACGCAGAAGAGTGTGACTGTGGAGGGGTACAGGATGAGATAGATCGTGCGTATAAATGGAGTAAGTTTAATAGCAGGATACTATGTATTTTCTTGCGTGATTTTAAGTGATTATATGAGTATAGGAAATTGGATCAGGTCGGCGCAGTTTGGTATTGATTGTTGGCATTGCCAACGTTTGCATAAAAAGCACCAAGACAAGTGAACAATGATATAACTATTATAAGACACTTGACAGCCTGGCATACTATATTATTAGTATTTGTTCAGCTGATGCAATTTATCCAGTCATTAAATCCAGTGACAAATCAATTGTGCAGTCATTATATCTAGTGTCAAATGAATTGTTCTATGCAGTCATTCTATCATACAAAGCATTGAATTAAACTCAGATAACCATATCTGAACAGAGTATATCTAGAGCAATACATCTGGAATGATCAAGAGATCTTTAGATCTTCACATGAATTATACTGCATCCTACTGCATTATACTGCATTATACTGCATTAGACCTTAAATATAATATTCTCGAAACACTGTTTGATTCATCCATATCTACTGCCATCTCATTATCATGGGCTATCGTTCATCATATCGCATCCAACATAAACCGGCAATAATCTTCCTATACACTTTTCTACATTATATAATAAAATCGATTTGAATCAAAAATCTTGTCTACTTACCATTAACTGCTCCCCACATTTTTCCTTCACCTATCTTATCGCATTGCATATCTTATTTTAGCATTGTTGGGGTTTCTTCTTTCAACCAGCATCGCCTCAATATGCTTAGAGCTCTGGGATTTAGAAACGGATCGTCGGTCGTCAACAAGGATGCAACCGTAGACGATCTTTTACATGCGTCTTCCGATACGCTGAGCGATGCATTGAGCCGTAAGTGTTGCCTATAAGCTCTAGTTTGACCTGTCACCTCCGGCTAGAGCGCTGAAATCCACAACTGCTGACATTTCAGTTGAAGTATCTCTTAGAGCCATGGATCTGGTCATGGATGACCGGCCCAAGGAAGCCGAGAAGCTTCTCGAAGGCGGAAAGTCGAGTTATCATAAAGTAAGTAATGACTGGCTGAGTTGCAACCTTTGACAGGCACGACCTATTGCAAGAGCCACTGGCTGACCTTCTCCAGCTCGCTCGTGGAATCATCCATTTCATTGAAGCCACCCTTGGATTTGAGCCCGAGGCCATTAAGAAGGCTGTTGATTCGCTGGCTGATGCCGAAAACTCCTCCTCTAAAGATAGACAGCGCGCCGTCCGATCCGGCATCATCACCTCTTCCAAGTTTCCTCCTGGCACCGAGTATGTTCTCACGTATGCTGAGTCGCAGCTCATGGGTGCTATTGCATTGTTCCTGTCGGAGTCGGTCATTGACTCAGCAAAGGCCCTGCTCAAACTCCGCAAAGCCTACCAATCCCTTGATCAAGTCAACAAGCTGTTGGATAATCCGGCACCTATGCAAAAGGCCAGGAGCCGTGCCGGGTCCACTGTGACGCTGTCGTCCATCTCTCGGTCTTCGACTAATCAGTCTTCCGACGGTGACCTTGATGGTAGCCCGAAGACTCTTGTTTCCAATCTCAATAACCTGACCGTTAGTCCTCCGCGAGTCGCTCGTGAGAGGTCTAATAGCAGTTTGCTGCGCGAGGAATATTCGCAGTCCTCGTCAACTGTGTTCTCCGTGGCTGTTCCTACAACAAAGGACGACGGCCCCTATGTTTCAATTCGTCGCAAGGCCGATGAGTTTTATGAAGCTCGAGCAGCCAGATTGAAGCTGGTTCACAATTTCTCTGCAGAAACTCTAACTGATAACGCTTCGAAAGAGAACCCCGACGAGGTTGCTGGACACGAGACTGTCGATGAGTTCATTACTTCTGGTGTCAATGCTATGTTCGGCCTACTTCAGCTAGTCCTTTCTATCATTCCCCCAACTATTGGCAAAGTTTTGTCGATCGTGGGTTTTAAGGGTGACCGAGAAGAAGGGCTTCGAAAGCTGTGGAGTGCCTCTAAAGTCGTCAACATTCATGGAGCGATTGCAATGCTTGCGTTGCTTCAATTTTTTGACGGCCCCACGCAGTTTTCTGATGTGAAATTTCCCGATTTCAGCAAGGGTACCAATGGCGCAGGCGAGGAAAACATGATAGCCAACGCAAAGAAATTCGACCAGGATGTGGCTGAGACGAGAGAAAAACTCAAGGCCGGCTTGGACACAATTAGAAAGCATTATTCTACTGGTGCGCTCTGGCAGCTCCAGGAAGGGCGAATGATATCTGCAAACACTGGCGACCTTCGTCGAGCAGTTGCCATCATGGATGATCGATCCACAGGGCCCATCCAGGTGAAGCAGGTGGATGGTCTGATGATGTTTGACAAAACTATGCTACTGCTTGCTCTACACGAGTATGAAAGTGCGTCGGATAATTTCATCAAATTGCTGGATTTGAGTACCTGGTCTCACGCATTATATTATTATATGGCGGCTTCGTGCAAACTGGAGATTTATCGCCTGAATAAAGATTCAGATCCAGCAGTGGCAAAGGCAGCCAAAGAACGTGCTACTGAATTGTACGAAAAGGTAACGAAAGTTACAGGCAAGGCCAAATTCATGGCCAAGACCATGCCCTTTGATACTTTTGTGGTTCGAAAGGTCAATTCCTGGAAGTTGACGGCCAATTTGTATAAGCTGGACTTTGTAGATGCTATTGGGACATCACCTCTTCACGAAGCTTTGTACTTCTGGAATGGATATGCGCGAATGCCTCAGGAACAACTCCAGGAAGCATATGGTGCTTTGGCGTATTCTGCAAGGCCAGACAGCCCTCATGCTGCGGCACGTTCGCCGGTCCTGAAGGAAACACACCACGACAAATGCACCCGGCTGTTTTTCCAAGCACTAGTACTGCGGCATCTGGGAAAATGTGAAGAGAGTCGAGAAATCCTCGATAGTCACGTTTTGCCGCTAGTTTGGGCTGAAGCCCCTGAGAAGGGCCGTATGAGCTCTGGGTTGTTCAAGGTCCATTATAAGCATGACCTTCAGGAAGGTTGGTGCGGGCCTAGTGCTATCTACGAGCGTGGCATTCTAGAATGGAGAGTCAAAGGACTGGCATCGCTTGACAGAACAAGAGATTACCTACAGCTGGCCAGTGACTGGGATAAGGACTACGAACTCAGTACCAGAGTAAGTATGAAGATCAAGGGTGCGAAGGATCGTCTGGAAGCGTTCAATGGACCAGCATAGATTGTACATTGGAAAGGCAACAGCAGCTGTCGATGCTTTAGATGACGAGCGTATGGGTTACAAGATCATTGTTGGACAAGATCAATTAAATTTATTTCAAAAACATGTTTAAAGCACGTGTAATCTTAAATCTTCATTTCAAACTATTATTTAAACCATTCTTACCCTGCTGCCCAGCATTGTTTAATTTGTAGGCTATTCATGCTTCCTTTTTATGCACGGCTGTTCATCTCAACTTCTGCTTCTCCCTAAGCTGATAAATCCTACATGTCCAATCCTGCCGTCCTCAAGGGCCCGTCGAACCTCCGTGTAGACGTGGTGTTTGAAAACCCGGTTGTATTTGCTGGAGGAACGCTGTCGGCAGTGGTGAGTTTCCGAAATGTTGGCACTGACGGCCAAATTCGTGCCAACGGAACCGCCTCAAACACCAACGAGTGGCCAGGATCGGACGAACAAAAACCGACTAGACGCGGATCAATGCATGCAGTTAATGCGACGGAAACCCTTGCTAGAGCAGACGGACTTTCGCGGCATCTAGCAACCACCAAGGTGAAATCGGATGCTGGCCGTGCTGAATCCCTGTTGATGGGGTTTGTTCAGCTGCAGGGCTTTTTCAGAATCGACAAAGCTCTGGTAGAAGAAGAGGCGTTTGAGCATATAAAAACGCAGGGTATCGTTGTTGGTCGACATGGCTTGGAGTACAAGAAGGGCATGAGCCATAATGGGTTCCTCAAGGAACTGGCCACTGGCATTGGTGATTTCCTGAGTGTTGGCATTGAAGCTAACGGGGACACCAGTGCTTCTGAGATCAATGGTCGTGCACCAGATGATACAATTGAGTTGTCCGATTATCCTGTGTTCTCGACTCCTCAATCTTTACTGTTTGTGGACTTATCACTACAACCTGGACAGTCCAAGTCTTTCAGCTATGAAATTAAACTGCCGAAAACTCTGCCGCCAAGTTTTCGTGGAAAGTTCATGAGTATCAACTATAACCTGGTCGTGGGCGCTCAGAAACTCCAAGGCTCCCGTGATCCGGTATCCAGGCTCATTTTCTCCACTTTTCGTGTATTTCCATATGTGGACGAGAATGGCAAACAAAATGACTATAACTTTGACGAGCCAATCGTTCTAAAGGTGGACTCTGCTGTTGTGACTCCAATCAATGACCGCAGGCCAAGTACTAAGCAGTTTGATGTGCTACGACAGAAGAGGGGCCAGATTCACTCGGCTGCTGCTGTAAAAGGAGCACGGAAAGAATTCATTGATTACGTCTCGGGTCTCATGAACAACAAGACTGAAGTTCCAAAAGATGAAGCCGTCGTTCCTATAAATTTCTCATTACTGCGAAAGAGATCTGCTGTACCATTTGGCCAAAGTTACGATGAAAATGGCGAAGTGGAATTCTCATCAGAGGCCAATATCGATTTCATTTCGAAGTATAATTACACTCAGCTCGGATTGAAGGTCAACTTTGACGTTGCTCGTCAGGGGACTCGATTTGCTAAAGTTTGTTTGTCCAAGTCTGTGTATCGAATTGGTGAGGAAATCATCCTAATGATCGACTTCTCTAAATTTAAGGACACTTTCTCATGCCAGCATGTCACTGCTAGTCTAGAAACAACAGAGTCTGTGAGCAGCGATATACTAGTGGTTGCGTCGCAGAGAGCGACAGAGCTCGGCAAACGGATTTTCAGCCAACAATTTATAAGCACGTTTTCATCCGACAAAGCACACATTGAGCTGACCATACCTCCAACCACAACTCCTCAATTCGCCACATCACTCCTATCTTTGTCCTGGTCTGTCAGGCTGGATTTCTTGATCATGCCTGCTCATCATGACGAGGAACAGCTAAAGGAGATGGATCCTCACTTCACAAGTCGTAACTCAATTCCCTCTGACGATAGAGGAGAGCTGTTTTTCGCGAGATCAGCGCTACAGTGTGAAACTGTGAGTTGTCGCATTCCGCTGTATGTCTTACCGACTAACCAGGACATCGGCGCTCTCAATAATTACTCGTTTCACCGGAGACGATGGATATTCTAATATTCACTTTTATTTATTGCCTTGACGGCATTTTGTTTATGCATATGTAAAATAGATAAATCTCAAGTACAGCTTGAGTAGATTCTTATAACTCGATTCGATTCAGTCGTGATCTTTTTCGTTAGTCTGATCATTATAGCCAACTGTACTGTCGTCGATTGGCAGATGCTCAACAGACTTTAAAGCGTCATCATCACTTGAATGATCATCTTTGTTTTGAATTGACCCGTTTCCTCCATTTACTCTCTGTACAATGTCCGCATTTGGTTCCACTTCCGTATCTCCACCATTTTCAGTTTTGACATTATTCACTGAACCGTCACTTGGAGAGTTGAACTGCTTCCTTTTACCTGATGCCCATGAAGACCAGCGCGAGAAATAAGTGTTCTTAGGAGCAGTGGAACCAGCCTGGTTCGCACTGGAAGTAGATGAAATAGATAGGTCAGACCGATGCCCTTCTCTACTCACATCCAATGGGCTCTCGCTTAGCATATTAGGGGATGTGTTTTCGCTTTGAATATGACTAGTACTGCCATTCGGCGATAAGTTCGGACTGCTAGCACTCTCCTGGTCTGACAGGCTGGCCTTTTCATTGCCCTTCCATAAACCACTAATTACCTTGGATACACCTTTGAGTCCCTGAGAGTCGCGGAAATCTGGCATAGATGATTTGTATCCAAGATGACTAGGCTCTATCACATCAAATAGTTCCTCATCAGTGAACTTGTTAAAAATACGGAAGTTGTTGGTGTACTTCCAAGCATCGACCCAATCCTGATTATAGTACTTGATGAAGTTCGCACGTCGATGCACCGGCTGTATTTGGCCGCCCTTTTTCAAAAATTCGTCATATCTAACAGATGCCAACAGATGCATTATATATTCTTCGAACTCAACTCGAATGAAGTCCTCTCCTCCGTAGAAACCATTGTCCTTAGGTCGCAAGGGATCTTCAGGATCCCATGTATCCCGTACAGCTTTACCTATACTGTCCATCCAATGTTTATCGGCAGAAGACAGAGTGAGCGTTGTACTAAGCTTCTTTCTGCTGCCGCCGTGTACCAATTCGTCATCATTGTCCCGAATGGTCACTCTTCCGGCGTCCATATCGACTACCACATCAACAGAAACAGAGGATGGCTCCATGAAAAGAGTGTTAGTCGTACCGACAAGAAAAAACTTTGTTTCGTCGGCTTTTAGTTCATCCATCTGTTGAAGAGGAACGTAAGGATTAAAAAGTCCACCAGCTGCGAAAACTTGCAGTGGGAGTCCCATATATCTCAAAAGAGAATCTCTATTGCTTGTTTTTAAAGAATTTGGCTTCACCAAGGTCGTCTCATAGGTACTGAGAAGTGGTGATCCGCTATCTTCAAGATGATCAATTAGTTTAGGAATCAGCGATATTAGCGAGAACTGTGAGGCACATAACAGCTCAGTGTTAGAGGCATAAACGAGCACCCGCTTTTCCAGGATCAGCGCTTTTAAAATGACAAGAACTTGCCTTCCTAGCCGGTGAACAAGCTCTCTCAAAGGCATTCCAACAGCCAAGTCACTCTCATCGACTTCACTCTTGAACATCATTCTGAGATTATCGTAAAAGTTCGAGATGAGCGACCTGTCGCTGAAATCGCCCTGTTCGAAATAGGCCTGAGTTACAACTGCCAGTTTATCTCTAATTGGTCCGAATATGGGTTTCCTGGCAATAACCACTACTGACTTTTGTACTATGGACCTGGTAACGTCCACATCTCGAACCTTGAGGGTGTCGCTTTTCACCTGACGATTGCATGAGATGCCAAATAGAGTAGTAACAGAAGTAAAGTCCGATTCTTCCACAATATGGCCGTCCTCATCTCTACGAGGAGTTGGGTTTGCAGCGATTTCCTTCTTCTCGTCGTATAGCAGCGTAAAGTAACAGAAGTTCTCGTCACTAGCGTGCGAGCCATCCGGCAGGCATTCAAATGCAAGATATGGCCAGAGAGTAGACTTGTCTCCATCAGGGCCGATCCAAAATTCTACCTCGGGTCCTCTGGTGTGATGGAAACCAACTACGCATACACCGAAGATGGTATTTTCATCGGTTCGTGGAGCCTCATCATTGATGTCGTATTCTCTAGGCAGCGAAGTTGATGGCGTTTTTTCAGGAGGGGTATTAATGTGCTCAGCGTTTGTTCCAGGTGGTGTACGAACGCCTGCGCTGTCGGGCATCGTGCTAAAGTAGTCAGTACTGATATTAGGCGAAGAAATATCTTTGGATGCGCTGAGTTTGGATGAATCAGATTCCGTCAACGAATCGTTGGAATCAGTAGACCAGATATTAGCGAAGTTCCCAGGAGCGCTGTCGGGCATTGGCGGCGGCGATCGCTGTTCAGCAGCTTGCCATTGTCGGATGATGCTCTCTTTGGAAGCGATCCGAAGAGCAGGCGGCCGCCTTTTAGGAGCACTGGAAGAGCCGCCGTCGCTCAAAAATGATATATCTAGCTTGACCTTGCTGGCAGATCTATTGCTGGAAGCCGATTTACTTCGAGGTAAAGTCAACGACTCTTCCGACTGAGAATCACCCGATTCACTGAACTTGTTCACGAGTCGAGATACAAGTTTATCGTCAGGCCCATTAAAAAAAGAACGGCCATCTATTGATCCGCTGGCTCGGCTTTCGCTGGTATTGGATCGAGACCGGCCCACGACTCCGACCGGCGAAGTGAGTCTCGAGGCAGAAGGAGATTCGAGGCCGGAAACAATGCTGCTATCGAAAAACCCGTGCGAGTGGCGATTGCTGGGCGAACTAATAGGAGAGGGAAATGTCACGCTGGCAGAATCTTCAGGAATGGGCGTCACAGGCCGCTGGTTGACGGGCGATTCTCCACTGCCAGCTCGCAACGACGATTTCCTCCGATGCCCCCGAGGACTGCTGGTCGGCGACCTGGCCGACGCCTCGTCCTGCATGATGAGACTGCTTCGACGGTCGGCAGAGTCAAACAAGCCCGAGTGCCGTTTTGTAGAAGGAGAATCTGGCAGTGGGCTTGACGTCAGGCCCAGGCCAGTTTCCGCCTTGGACGGTCTGTCGGCAGCAGAACCTAAAGAACTTGTACTTGACATGTTCTCTGTAATTTAAACACCTGGTCCTGCTGGCTGTAAGTCCAAGAAAGTTTCAAGGTGCAAGGTGTTTGTTGGAAATGCAGATCCCTGGAGTGATTATGGTTTCAAAATCTATGGAAAAATAATTCCTGCTAACCTCCGTGGGGCCAAACCAGTGATTGCTGGAGATTTGAGCCCACAAACGGAAACAGAGGCAAAGGATGGTTTCCGGATTTGCCTCGATTGATTTATTATCGAAAAAAGTTGCCGGATTCGGTTTGTCGACAGTGGATGCTGAGGTCTGCGTGAGATCAGGGGTGCAACCGGTGCAATGAGCAGATTTACGTATTAGCTGACAGAAGAAGACGAATTACTGGTTTCACTTTTCTGAAAGTCAAACTATCATACAGCTGTATAATTAAAATAATTCAACGGTTCTGTTATGGCCTACAAGTGCCGATTTGTTCATATAATTTCGTCTCTTGAGATGCCATTAGAGTTACCCATAGTAAACTTCAAACGAGATTAACCGACTACGTAATCAATTACCACATAGGCATGCACCTAAGTAGTAACCTGATATATTATTCTCTAGATACGCCGACTCTGCACAGCCTGAATTCATTTGGTGCCGCAAAAATCAACAAAAAATGTGCAAAAAAAATCTAGCGGAGGTTGGTTTCGATCCAACGACTTCGGGGTTATGAGCCCCGCGCGCTTCCAACTGCGCCACCCCGCTTAATTCATCTTTCTGTATGTCGGTTTGAAGGCTTTTATAGGGTCGGAGTGCACGACACGTCACGTGACTGAAATTTTGTGTAAATTCTATGAAAATTTCGAATAGGAGTATAGGGAAACTGAGATCGCGCAACTGTAGTTGATGACACCCCGTCCTGGTACAATATTAATTGTATTCAGTTCCCAGGTACTCTTTTAAACTGTTGTTATAATAGTTACTTTGGTTTACTTCATATAGAGAAAGACTCCAGAAGGACTTGACTACTCATCAAGCCTAAAACAACATGCTTAATTTTATGAATAGATAATGAAGACACGCACTAATACCGTCTTGTAGGTTATGCTACATATAGGTATTAGTTTGAATTATGGTCACTTGTGGGCAATCCGTTATTTTGTAAAGAAACAGCCTTAGGTTTCATAACTGGGCGAGAGGGTTGGTCTGTGAATGATGCTCATGGTAATACATGATATGGCATAATACGTATTGCTATCAGGAGTATCAACGGAATTTTCATAAATTTCTAAATATTATATAAAGGGGGTGATCATCTCTTGACAGACTGATACTGTGGTTCGTACCGATTTCCTGGAATACACCTTATAATCTAACTGACACACACAGAGACGTTACACCGTAATAAAACGGGGACCTCTTGAGCTTTACTTGAAACTTTTGTTCGTTCTTAATACAAGCTTCTGTATTGAGTGCGTTAACTTGGACCGTTGGCTCTCGTGCTTACTAAGTCAACTCAGAAGCTTAATAATCACCATAACATAACAACGTAGTATAAGAATACTGTTGTTTAATCCGCTAACATTTTCCTTTTTTGATCACGTGCTAAAGATGTTAACATCTCAAGCTATTGAGTCTGCCACAAAAGTTATGGGATGCCGCTTCCTCTAAGTATATAGCCCTCGGGGGCTCATTCTCTTTCTTCTACCATCATCATGGCTTCTCCAAGAGATATAGATAATGTTATTCAAGTGACTGGCGACGAAGCAGGTCGCCCAATACCCAATACTGCGGACCCAGGAGAGAATAGAGGTCCTTCCATTTGCCATCCTTCTGATCCTAATATCGATCTTTTGCGTATTCATGAGAACTTTTTCCGTCTTCTTGACCGAGCCGATAGCGAGAAGGATGGACTTGCCCGCGAGAAAGAAGAGCTTTCCCGCGGTCTTGCTCGGTCTAACGACGAGAAGCAAGAGCTTTCTCGTCTTCTTGCTCAGTCTAACGGCGAGAAGGAGGGCCTTTCTCGGGAAAATCAAGATCTTCTGCGTCTTCTTGCTCAGGCCGAGAAGGAAAGAAAGGACTCTCAAAGCTTCTTAACGAAGCGAACGTGCGAATAGGCCGGGCCGAATTTGAACTGCGATTTTGTCAACTGTTTCCTGAAGTAAGACCTGATCTGGAGCTGCAAGGTCTATCTCACCAAGCCAGGCATATGATGAATGGCACAGCTATGATGTTCCAGCGAACATGGAAGCTGCTTTAGAACGAAGACACTAATGGAGGAGTCGGTCAAGGTCATTGATGCTCTTCTTTTGCTGTAACAGTAGCGCCTAGTCTGAGACTATTCTTGTCGTATTTCTTGTCTATTTGATCTCCGGTGCGAATCAAGATGATAATACTAATAATATTAATGCATAGTCCCTGAGGGATCAAGTTAGAAATGAATAATATTCATGCATAGTACTTATTTTTGCGTCTCTGTGCGTTCGCTAGATAAACGTATCGCTCCACTCAACTCCATCGATTTTAACTCGTTATCCAATCGATTACCGAATATAATGATATCCTAATCCAACTCTAGTCTATCACATCAAAATATAGATCGACCAGTATACTTTACTTTAGCATCCTTAGCCACTTGTCATCGGCGATTTCATTGGTGGATCGGCCTGATTGACCGAGGCTGGTTGTGGGTCAGGGCAAAGCATCCCATCGGCAAAGCGATGACCAACAAGAGAAATGCTCTCATGGAATTTAGCACGGATATACTGCGGAAAAAGGCTAGAAACGGGCTACCGACCTTGAAGAGGCATAACTTGAACTCATTTCGTCTGATTAGGCATATCAAGGAGTCCGAGTAACAAAATCGCTCATTCTGATCTGCAACGTTTCTGGTTGATCGGCACCTCATCATGCCTTAACAAGGGCTACCCGATAACTAAATCGAGACAATTGCCCTGTGCCCAAAGGGGGGCGTGCGATGCAACCCATAAAAGTACGAGCTTTGCAATAATAGTATGGCTATGGCCATGCCTGATACTGCACAACTGATAGCTGGCAGATCAGAGACGGTTTGTTCTAGGCACGGCACCACGCAGGTACTTTCCTACCGATCATACTTTAGGCGTTTCTGAGTTCTTTGGCTTGCTACCCGGCTAATTGCTTTTTGACCCTGACGCAAATGTTATCGGTAGTATTTATTGTCGGAGATAAGGCGCCATGCGGTAAAGATTTTCTCGCCTATAAAAGGCGGCGGATCGCACCTCTGAAAACTTTCCATCACCTTTGCAAGGCGCCAGTGGATATTTATCATGAGTAGCCCCGGAGATAGCGAGGTAAAAGAATCAGTTATCGAGGCTTCACCGTCTGTAGAGGGTTCTGACACGGTACGCTCGCCCAACATTGAGTTGATTTCCGAGAAAACTGCACCCCCTGCTTATACAGATCCTGATGACAGGTTGAGAGGAGCTCTGTTTGCAAAACAGGCCAGACAGCCCTTATCTGAGTATATGGTTCATGCCCGTTTAGAACGAGAACTGGAGTACGAAGAGCACCTACAGCACAGCAAACACCCCATGGCAAACGAAACTAGAATCAGCGAGATCATGGAGAGCATGGGTCTGGATGAGCAAATGAGCGGAGCTAGCCGACTTTTAAAAGCTGCCACCTGGTTTAATGTTTTCGGTCTCATCACCACCGATGTTCTGGGACCCCAGTTTGCTCCATGGGCATTTGCGCAGCTCGGATATGTACCAGGAGTTTTGGTCTATTTTTTCTTTGGCATACTGGTCGTGTATACAGGCTGGCAATTAGCCCAAATGTACGCTGAACTCGCTTCCACTAAGTACCCTCTGCGCAGTATGAGTGAGATGGGTTATCGTATCTTTGGTACCCCCTTTAGAATCGTGGTCGACACTATGCAGACTATTCAATTTATTGTCTTAGTATCAGGGATAATTTTATCTAACGGCCAAGCTTTGTCGCAAATGGCAAAGGGCCGTGTCTGCTTTAGTGCCTTGATGGTCATTTTTACTGCGGCTGGAATCATCCTCAATCAGATTCGCTCCCTTAAACATCTGTCAAAAATCACCTCTTTCAATGTTTTCATCAATGTTCTTATCATTTTTTTGACAATGGGCGTAACGGCTCATTCTTTGCCTAATTATACCGCGGCTAGTCTATCCCCTGGTCCCGTTATCACCTCGGCCTTCACCACTAATACTCTACAGACAAAAGTTGTAGGTGTAATGAACATCGTATACGCTTACGGAGGAGCTATGATGTTTGTGGAATTTTTAGCTGAGATGAGACGACCTACCGACTTCTGGAAGGGTCTGATCATGGCCGAGACCCTCATCATGTTCATCTACATTCTGTACGGAGTCTTCATATATTCTCAGCAAGGCCAGTTTGCCGTGAATCCTGGTGTTCAAGGCATTTCGCCATACAAATGGCAGACAGCTGTCAATGCGCTCAATCTATTTACGTCGTTTGTTGCAGGTTGCTTGTATGCTAATATTGGTCTCAAGGTCTTTTACTATGCTGTGATTGAGAAACTGCTCAAAGGACCCGAACTGACGTCTTTCAAGGGAAGAATAGTCTGGTCTGTTGAAACTTTTGTCTACTACGCACTCGCGTTCATTGTTGCCAGTGCCATCCCTCAGTTCAGCAATGTGTCGGGCTTCTTCTCGGCGACCCTGTTGCTTCCATTTACTTATACAGTGCCGCCTATTATGATGGTTGGATACAGAATGAAGAAGAATGCTATTCGTGCGGGGTTTGGCCAGAGCGACTATTCAAGAGCCTGGTTCAGGGCAGCTCTGGGATTCGGCCCTAAAGCTCCTATCGTGGGCACTGATGGCAATCTGACAATCGATATTGCAGAGGACGATAAAATATCCTCTTCTTTGCCGAACTTTCTTACGCCCTTGAAGCATTATAAACCTCATGATCTGTCTTTTCTCGCGTTTGATATCGTCTTGATATTGGCATCTCTGGCTGCGATTGGAATGGGTATTTGGTCGTCAGTTGAGGGCATGATTGCTTCGTTTGCTCAGGTTGGAGCGGCGACGTCTTTTGGATGCAAGTCTCCAGTCACATAAATGCTACGTATGATTTGGTCTAAATACTGTTTTTGTTGTAGGTTCACGCGGCGTCATAAATTGAAGCCCTGCATCTCCATTTGAGATATGCATGGGTCTGGTAATGTTTGGTATAACACTTCCTAACCCCAAGTAAAATATTATTTTGTCTACTAAGTGGCCGGAGAGATAACTGAAGATTAAAAAGCTCCATTATTTTTAGGAGAGTTAGTAATATGTGAACTTAAAGATGCAATGACACACCTAGGAAGGCTCGAAATGGAGCCAGCAAGGATCAACTTCAAGTTAGCTGGATAGGAATGATGAAATTCAGCATCTATACGAGTTTGGCCTTTACTCGTTTAGTCTTGTTTTACCATTTTCGTGTCTTTGCCATTTCAATAGTTTTACGATGAATTCTTTGCTGACATACGAGTGCTCGTAAAAATACGGAACTATAGCAATGCCGACTACGGCTGAATGCATAAATACTGTTTCTGCTACGAACTGAGTGAGCAGCAGTATTTATTTAACTCAATTAGTTTTATATTATAGTATAACGGCTTTTTCCGTCATTTTGACTGTTCCGTACGGCTACCCAGGACGATCAGAATAGCAATTATACGATACAACAACAATATTTTTCTAAAAAGAACCAAATGTATGCAGTTATTCATGTGATTTTACCTCCATTGGGTTTCCCATGAGGTTTTGCGTCGAAAGTACCACCGAATGAGCAATATATGACATGTCAATCATCCTAGTGCCTTAGCACGCAATTCCCCCACACTATTATATATAGTGCACAAAACCTGGAATTTCCATCCGTTTACCCGTAAAATGGCATCCCACTTCGATACTTTACAAGTACATGCAGGCCAGGAAAGTCTTCCTGATAATAAAGCCCGAGCAGTACCTATTTACGCTTCTACCTCGTATGTTTTCGAAGATACTGCCTTTGGTGAACAGTCGTTTCTTGGCAATACCAACTCGCACATATATTCTCGGTTCTCCAATCCCACAAATGCGGTCTTTGAGGCACGGGTGGCCGCTTTGGAAGGCGGAGTAGCCGCCATTGCCACTGCGTCGGGCCAGGCTGCCCAATTCATTGCTCTGAGCTCTCTGGCTGTGGTTGGCCAGAATATCATTTCTTCAGCCTATTTGTACGGAGGCACTTATAATCAGCTGAAAAATACATTCAAGCAGCGACTGGGCCTAGATGTGCGATTTGTAGGCGGAGAGGAGAATGTGGAGGATTTCGAGAAGCTTATTGACGAGAATACTCGTGCCATATTTGTCGAGTCTATCGGAAACCCTACTCATTCGGTTCCGGACCTTGAAGCGCTGGCAAAGCTGGCCAATAAGCACCGAATTGCTCTGGTGGTCGATAACACATTTGGTGCAGCCGGTGCGTTGGTGGAGCCCATCAAGCATGGTGCTCACATAGTGGTGCAGTCCGCTACGAAGTGGATCGGAGGTCACGGAAACACCATTGGCGGAATTGTGGTCGATTCCGGCAATTTCGACTGGGTTGCCAATCGTGATAAGTACCCATTCGTGACCGATCCGAATCCGAAGTGGGATGGCAAGAACTTTGTTGACAAGTATGGAAAAGCAGCCTACGCTGTCTATCTGAGATTGGCCTATTTGTTGAACCTGGGCCCCTCTCTGAACCCATTTGCATCGTTTTTGCTACTCACCGGTTTGGAGACGCTTTCTCTTCGTGTTGAAAGACATGTGGAAAATGCTCTCAAGCTTGCCAAATGGCTGGAGTCCAACGAGCATGTTGCGTGGGTCTCATACCTTGGACTGAAATCACATCCTCATCACGTACGCGCAAAGAAGTACTTGAAGCACGGGTTTGGAGCAGTTCTTACTTTCGGGGCTAAGGACAAGAACGGAGTAAACCAGTCGGTTAACGTTATTGATAGTTTGAAACTCGCATCAAACTTAGCCAATGTGGGCGACGTAAAGACGTTGGTGATTGCCCCGTATTATACGACACACTCCGCATTGGACGAGGAGGAGAAGGCTGCGTTTCAAATCCGAAAGGATCTGATCCGCATCTCGGTAGGAATCGAGTACATCGATGATATTATTGCTGATTTTGTGCAGGCTTTTAACAAGGTGTATGGAAGCTAGACCTGTATGGCGAAATAAGGTTCACGTAAACTAGATAAAAGTACAACTGAGTCTTAGATATAATTGTATTCCATGAAGGAGCCGAAGCCGAAATCCGGAGTTCCCCCAAGTGTTCCAAACACGTCTCCGACATAGTTGGACGGAGCGTATTTCTTTCCATCGGCGTAGAGAGTGTCCCAGTTGTTCAGAACGTCTTCGATAAACGGATTACCGGCATTGTAGATATTGTCAATGGCAATTTCGAAACCGCCTTGTTCAGAGTAGAGGAAGAATCCCGTGGTGTTAAGTCCTGGAGGGCCCCGATCAAAGTCAGAAGCAGTTCTCATCAGGACAACTCGGGAATAATCCGCCAAACCATAACGAGCATTTCGGACCATGGCCTCCATTACAGCTGCATCTTCCTGAGCAGACATGCAATAGTCACCGGTTCCGTTAGTAAAGAGTTTGGTAACGTTGCCAAAAGATTCACTGAGCAGCGGGCCAGTGTAATATACATCGGACGTAGCAGAATCGCATTTGATAATGGAAGGCGGCTGATTGGCCGGGGAATAGTCGTATTTGGCCCTGAAGTTTTCGGCAGTTAAGACGTCGGTCAATTGCGCGCCTTTAGCCAGCTCAATGGCTCGATCCTGGAGATTTTCGTTCAATTCAAAGGCCTCAGTACCATAGAAATTGCCTGGAAACTCGTCAGGCCCATCACTTCCGTAGGCAAAATAGCCAGTGGTCCAGTCCTCGGGCATTTCTCGCGCATCGATTTCATACTGCAGAGCAACCGACACGGTGAAACGCGAAAAGGCAGCCGAGCCCAGGGTACCTTTATAAGGATTGACACCGGCAATACCAGCAATGAGGAAATACGTCTTGGAAAGATCGAAAAAGGGACTTGTGAGCAAAGCAGTGATAGTAGAAGCAGCATTGATTTCGCTTTCACCAGTGACCACATTGCACAGCTCGTAGTCCTCATCGCAAAACACATGGGGAAACAGCGGAGACAGGCCCGGGATGGTCACATTGTGGGTGAAGTTATAGTGCTCTTGCCAGACTGCACTCTCCGGATCAAACAGACTAATGATAACAGCCTTGGGCTTGAACGCACCCTCGCATTTGAATATGGCAACTGGAGGGGGAACGACCGTGTTGGCACGCTTGGTATTTCTGTGGTGTCGGGGGTTGGCCGCGGAAGCCAGGGCCAATAGATTGGTTAACAGGGCCAGGAACACAATTTGCATAACGAAAGACTTTTAGGCTCCGGAAAGACTTGTGACGCTTCAAACACTCCCCCGGTGTGCTATATATGTAGCCACCCCGCTCGAGGTCGACGAAAAATTTCCTCGTTGCAGTCCAATGAAGAGCTTATCTTTGTATATCAGTCTGTTTTGGGAACGCTGGCAACCCGATGCGGAAGGCTGATCGGAGCAAATTTCACTGCAAACAGAGCAAACTGCATGCGGAGGGATGGCGGAATAGCCAGAATTACGTGCAAATAAAAGCGGAACTACGTATTAACTCATATCCAGGCTTTGCTGGCGGTTTATCACCTTATCATTTACACAATTGGTCTTGACAGACTTGGTTGCTTTTTCCCGCCAAAAACAAAATCCTTATCAAATGTTGCTAATTGGGCCCGGACAACGCCGGTGTTTTCCATTCGGTGCTAAATTTATTTAGTTAGAAAATAAAGGTGGAGCTGTTAATCTGAAAAGAGCAAATGCGAATATCATTACAAGAATCGGCAACAACAGGTAAGCAGCGGGCATAAACACCCGAGGTTCTTGTACCGGATTGAAGTTGTTGTTAGCAGACGTTGTATTTAGCATATGCCTATACCCGCTTATTGAAAAGAATGACCGCCTGTTGCTTCTTGTGCTCTGGTTAGTTGTTTTCGTAGCTCTTCGTTTTCCTCCGTTAGTCTCGCGCTTTCCTCCCTCGCCTGGTTATATTTGCTCGTCAGGTGTTGTGACTCTGATCGGTGCGAGCGTTGCTCCTTGCGATAGGCAAGGATTTCTGAATTCATGCTGTTTAATTTCATACCGAGCCCTTCAATGGCACTATTGATGGCTTCCGGGCCTGCGTCTGTTATTGAATAGCTCAGTCCATTGATCAACATGTTCTCCTTATTATCCGAAACAACTTTACTCAATGACTCCTTAAACTGCAAAATCACATCCTGCAGATATGCAATTCGATCCTGATAAAACTCGTTGATTTCTCTCAGCTCTTTAATGGTAGTCTCTGCCATTGTAATTTCCTCATCTTTCTCATGCGTAACCACCTTGGCGTCTGCAATGGCAGTCTGAAGTGTCAAGATCGTATTATCGTATTCATCCATAGCATCTCTCACTGCACTATGCAGCAGATCCGACTGATTGAGGCGTTCTCGAGAGAAATTCGGCAAAATAGGTTCAGGAGTACTGGGCAGATAGCTGCTTTGAGATGAAAAAATCATCGGTGACCCTGGAGGACTGCTCAGACTACTCAGCGGCGTTGAAGCGCTACTGAACATATAAGAGTTGTCGGGTTTGGGTGAGCGTGCTTCTGACCGGTACTGTTGCAGATCCTTCTGAAGCTGTGATATCAGCGCAACTAATTCCTCTTTTGACTGATATTTACCCAGACTTGATGTTTGGATTTCTGGAGCCAATTGAATTGATCGAGCGCGCTGAGCATATGAAAGAGAATTGATAGTCTCGGACAGATGCTGAGGGTTTGTCGAGACGCATGCAATCATATACGTTATCGCTTTGCCGCCCAAGGAATCTTGCAGAACTCTTGTTAGTTTTGAATCTCGATAGGATACATGCACGTGATGCAAAGACAATTGAGATATGACCTTTCCTAGAGCCGTCAGCCCCGAGTTGATGGAAATACCTTCTTTAGCGCGCGATTCGTTGGCCAGCGTATTCTTGAGACGTTCGGACCCCGCCAAATCGACAAAATTAATTTTGCTAGTAACCGTAGTACTGATTCCCGTTTCAGGATTATCTTGGGTTTTTGTCAGATGAATCGTGAATATAGCGTGGGATCGAGACGAATGAGCATTGACCGCCGTCGACGAAGTTTGACGTATTGTTGAACCCTTATGGAGCAAACGAACGATATCTTGACCGGTTTCTACAGGCACTTCTTTCAAACCAGAAACAGCAATGTTTCCTTTCGCGTCTTCACGGATTTGAAGTCCTTGTGGACTACTAGGACTAGATAGTGCAGGCGAGGTGGGCGGACCCAGCAGGTCTCTGAGCTGCTCATTGTAGATCTCTAAGTAGCTCACTGTCAATAAATAAGGCTTCTTCTTCTGAGGTGTTTTCGTACTATCACGGGATTTCGGCCGCCGGGTCACAGTGGGCAGTCGAAGGCCGGTTTCTCGCTGAGCAGGCGGCTTCCAGGCGTCTGTTTCATCTGCTTCGGCATGAGAAATCTCCGATAAAAGCACACTAGAAACACGCTGGACCAGACCAGGTGATTGCACATCATTTGAAATCTGATCAGACGTTCCTATAGTGTACGATTTGCCCGAGCCCGACTGTCCGTATGCCATGAGAGTTACATTATATCCGCGAACAAATTTCGGAATACAGTCAGAAACATGCGCAAATATATCTTCTTGACGCGCAGGCTCATCGAAGATTTTATCAAACTGAAATCTCTTCTTGCCAGACGAGAAGTTGACAGTCAATGACTCGTCAGATACGGAATCTACTACGGGTAGGCCGTCAGCCCAAGACTCGGCGCTGTTCAAATACGAAGGTTTCATGCGCACAGCTGGACGTTAATAAAGGCAAAGTAACGGGACGAGAAAACTACTTACCGACATTGACAGACGTTTGGGCGCCAGTTCTGACGGGCGTTGGACTGGTCAAAACGCCAGAGACCCGCCTGGCGTCATTGTATTTGGACATTTGGCTGCAAATGGGCCACTGAAAGAGCACACTGAGCCCGCTTTAAGCAAAAGTTGCAGGCTTTGCGCGTGGTCTGACGGTAACTTGATACAGCTGTCCACCCCTGATATTCGATCGCCCTCACGTAAATCACCGTTAATTCTGGACCGATTGGGAATATAGCCAGGGTGTGGGTCGGCTAGGTTGCAACGATGAAGAGGGGGAATGACGGTGACAGGTACGCCAGGGAGGATTATTTGCGTAAAGTCTAGCATTTGCAATAGGAGAAACAAAGGGAAGAGTAGTTGTATGAAGGCGTGTTTTGAGACTTCAAGGCAAGTTTTGATATAAAGTTTGAATAAAGTTTGAGAGTCACGTGCCGGCTTGGATTACCAGGAAAACTTGGCGTATTCAAGTGGTACGGTAATATTTGATAGTAGAGTAACTAAATTTGAGTATAATCGAGGTAAAACTCTTATCTCAAGTCATATCTTCTTTTAATCTCTGCGTTATCTGCTGTGTCTGCTGTGTCTTCTGTCTCCTTGATCCAGATGTAAAACGACGTGAACTTCATCACCTAACAATCACCAGCATTCACCATCAGCATTCCACCACCATACCATTCGACATGACCTCAGACGAAGCCAAGTCTCTCGAGGCCGCCTCAACTGACAATATCATAGACCAGTTTGCCGATATCAATCTCGTTCCTCATGCATTCATTGACTTGTCATTGCCGGCCTACAAATCCGTTGAGCAACTGCCAGAGCTCCACAGCATGTCATCTAAGCTGTTATCAACGTTGGACCACTTTTCTCAGGATATAACATGGAAGCTCGAGTCGCAGCTAGGCGAACTTACGAGATCTGGCCATAGACTCACCTACGAAGTTGAGCTGCTAAAGACAGACGTTGCCGGCCTCGTCGCCGACATGGACGACACTGTGTCACCCCAGGTTGCGCAGGTGGCTGCATCGCCCGATAAAAGTAACGTTGTGGGACGTTTGAAGACATTGGACACTGTGAGGACACGCATGATGGAGGTTAAGAAAGTGTTTGAAGAAGCAAAACGGTACGACGATGCGCATTTGGCAGCAGACGTCGCTGCATTATTGGAGACGGGCCAGATTGAGGCTGCTCGTAATAAGGTGGATCATGCCGGTGAAATTGTACAGATATGGAAAGGTACAAGTTTATATGAGTCGCGGACTCGTGGACTTAGAGAGCTGAGCAAGAAGATTGATGCTGCTCACAAGCAGTCTGGTTTGGATGCAAATACAGATACAAGCAGAAGCTCGACACCTGCTAGGACAGATGAAACCAATGAAGAGCAGAGTGGAGATCGGTACTATGGGATTATAAATCAGCTTCAGAGGAAGATATTCTAGGCGAGCGAGAGTGCCAGCTGATTCTGGTAAAGTTATGCGTTGTGATTCCAAGTCAATCTTGCTTCTCAATTCCGACAAACAATTTTGCAATTTTAGTTGTGACAATATTTCAAAAAACTATTCATCTTCTCTTCTGGCTACACGGAATAAACATAATAAATAGATCATTATGGCATCACCTTGCTGACGATGAACCATAAATTTCGCACTTCGTTATAAGATCATCCAGCATTTTCCAATTTGAACTTTCCAACCAAACATCATGCGGCTTAGCGGTTATATAAACCAGCCTGCAGACTCGTCCCGTATTAATGAAGGCAGTAGTGATGCTTCTCATTGCGAAGCCCATGTCCATGCAACTACATCCACAAATAGCATTTCCGCCAACCCATCTGACGGTGAGACCGCTCGGCTAAATGCTGAGTACTTTCGGGAATGTGATGAGTATATTCGGCGAGCTAAAGAACTTGCTGATGACTTCTC
The DNA here is from genome assembly GCA_030563415.1 of Casaregolazyma lundiana. Classification (NCBI taxonomy): domain Eukaryota; kingdom Fungi; phylum Ascomycota; class Dipodascomycetes; order Dipodascales; family Trichomonascaceae; genus Casaregolazyma; species Casaregolazyma lundiana. The sequence goes on from JAJMJF010000052.1 coordinate 34,635, forward strand.
TAAGCGTGGTGGTGAGTACCTTAGGGACGCTAATGACAATAGTCGGCGCACTGAATACTCTCGGCGAGCTGATGAGCACTCTCAGCAAACTGACGAGTACGTTAAGAGAATGGAAGCACTTTCCACTGAGACCTGTCTACAAGCTGATGAGCTAGTTCGGCGAGCTAACGCAACTGAAGCCCTTGTTTCCGAGACTGGGCCGCGAACTAGTGACTACTTTCGGCAAAATGGCAAGTATATCCGGGGAAGAATTGAGCACATTAAGCGTAGAGTGGGCGATATTCGGCTGTCAGCTGAATACAAACCGGCAAATGCTGAGGATCTTCGGCGAAGAGTTCAGTACGTTCGGGAAAAGGCTGAGCAACCTCTAGGAAATGCCGACTATATTCGGCGAAGAGCCGAGTACATACAGGGAAGAGGTAGGAATATTCGACGAAGATCCGAAAACATTCGGAAAAGATGTGAATACTCTCGGCGACTTGATGGAGAGGCTCGACGCACAGATGACTACTGTCTGCAAACTGAAGAAATGGTTACTGAGTACTCTCGGCAACTTGATGAGGAAGCTGGGCGAATTCTCGACTACTGCCAACAAACCCAAGTGCTTGTTACTGATTACACTCAACGAGCTAATGAGGAAACACGGCGAATTGATGAGTACTGTCGAGAGACAGAAGCATCTATTGCTCAGTACACTCAGCAAGCCGACGCGCAAACTCGGCAAATTGACGAGTCGTTACGGCAGACTAGTGAGGACTGTCGGCAAGCTGAAGAACTTATTTCAGAGGGCGTTTCGCGAGCTAATGCTGAACAGCCCAACGAAACAGGGACTAGAGCAGGAACATCGACCTTTGTCGGTTCTCATAATGGCTGATACACAATTCTCGGCACTCGGATATTCTAAGCTCACGTACTTTATTCACCCGCAGAGCCTGAAGCCTTTTTGGCTCCGCTCAATATCAGCTTGCGTTGATTCTCGTCAAAAACATTAGCCCCTTCTTTGAGTGCTTGCACCAGCAAAAACAAACTGGTGTCCTGGAAGTCCTTGCTGTGACGTAGTTCACTTAGATCTTCTCCAAATTCTGTAGTTGTTAGTTCTGTGTAATATTCGTTAAACTTTTCGTCGTTGCTTGTAGATTCAAAGTCGTATGGAATTGCCAGTTTCGGGTGCTCTAGGACCTGATTGCCAGCAGCAGTATCAGCATCGTGACTGTTCAATTCAATGTCATCGTCCAGTATGATATCTTCATCAGCTGAGTCTTCGTGCTCCAAGACGGGGTCTTGGTCGTCTGAAGAGCTATCGGAGAAGTCTAAAGTTAGAACAAAGCAATGAATAGTCATAAATAGCATTGAACAGCAATAAATAACCATAATAGCACATCTAAACTCACCTTCAGTTCTTGCTCTCTTTCTTCGTCTTCGACCTTTTTGTGCTGTTGACATGAGGAAAAAGTTGCAGTTGATTTGCACGTCAAAATATTTTTGCACGTTCAAAATGTTTTATTTTCACGTCAAATTCAACTGAATTTCCACAGATATTTTTCCAACTTACCACGCGAATCCACTGATTTGCCACGAAGTACGCGTTGATGAGCGAAACACCACAGGATTCCAAGTCGCCAACACCGGCAGACGTCAAGAAGACACGGGTCGAACTGAAAGATGCGGATTTCCACGATGATCATGTAAATGAGCTTGTTTCCGACGGGCTCAGGGCATTCTACCTGACCAACTTTGATTCGGCCGTGGATATACTGGGCCAGGCCTGTCAAGATTACTCGGCTAAATTCGACAAGGAAAACCCGTTATTGCTCTTTTATTATGGCAGGGCTTTATATAAGGTTGCTGTGAGTAATAGCGATGTACTTGGAGAAGGACAGGCTCGTGCACCACCGGAGCAGGCCAACTCAGAGGAGACTACAGACAAGAAAAGCGGCCTGTTCAGTTTTTCGGAATCGGTGCAGCCGGAGGAAAATGAAGACAAGGAAGAGTCTGCTGAGCCCGAGGAGGAAGTGAAGGACGAGTCTGCTGAGCCTGAGGAAGAAGGCGACGAACCGGAGCAAAGCGATTTCGAGGTCGCATGGGAGGTCCTCGACTTGGCTCGTACTCTATTTATTAATGATATCAAAGAGGTGGGAGAAGGCAGCCAGGATGCAACCATACTGAATAAAAGACTAGCCGATACATATGATCTACTTGGAGATGTGTCGTTGGAGTCTGAGAATTTCAATCAGGCTGTCCAGGACTTGAAAATGGCTCTAGACATCAAAAAGAAGTTCAACGAACCGGCTTCGACAGTGCTCTCCGAGGCACATTTCAAACTGTCTCTTGCCCATGAGCTTGATACTGAGACTCCGCACCATGTGGATCAAGCCATGCACCATCTGCAAGAAACAATCAAATGCGTCGAGCTGCAAGGCGACAAGGCCGATCCTACGCTTATTAGCGATCTTAATGTGAAACTAGATGAGTTGAAGCAGGCTAAAGCTGTAGATGATGCCGAGAAGGCCAAGGTGCTGCAGGGACTCATGGGAACGCAAGCTACCGGCACACAAGAGATTCTCAATACGATCACCAACAAAGCTATGGATATCAGCGGGCTCGTAAAGAAAAGGAAGACGCCTTCGAGTGAACAGGAGGAGAGTTCGAGCAAAAAGCAGGTGAATGGGGAGTAATGTGGTATCTGGGCTGGAACGGACGATAGACAGTTGCTGTGGTCTTATAGAGCTTCGGGTCCGTTTTCACCTCTAGAATTAGATAAGGTTGCGCTCATGACATTATGCCATAATGCCCGGAAAGCTAAGCATTGAATATGCTGATTGAAATATCTCCAACTGAGGCATAAGGTTTATATGTTTCACGAGTTTTATGCGTATTTTGGCGGTTATATGAAGCGCGTGATATTTGGATGAGGTCGTTAGTTTGAGAATTTCCGATAGCTAAGGTTTTCCTGAACAATTTCTATACTGGTCAGTCCTCTGTCGGTTATAAACAGTGCTAATGGTCTCTGGGTCCACCGCTCTTACATCTTCACAACCCAATAATGCTTATTGTCTTGACGTTTATGCCGTGAATCCCTGACTATATATAAAGGTAAAAGGGATTTGAATATTTTATACTTGGCGCAATACCATGGTGCATATTGAGGTAGAAAAGTCCAAGTCCAATGACTCGAAGTTTGAAATAACGCCAGAACAGCAAGAGGATATGATTGCAGCAGGGAAGGTCCATAAGCCCAATGCTCCGCTTGAAGTAGAAAAGCAGTTAAGGGGGGGGGCGCCGAAGAATCTAAAGGGCGTTGCAAATATTGTGAGGATCTGGAGAAGGAAGTTGCAGAGTTGAAAGACTCTGTTAACGAGCTAAAAACTTAAGTCCATGAATGGGAGACTAGATACACTGTTCTTGCTGTGCTAAAAGATGGCGAAACTGAGCGAGCAGATGATGCAGAGCGTAGGGAGAAGGGTTATAAAGAAAGTCTGTTGAACCTTGTAGAGTTGTGATCACGGCTACGACCAATACCTGCAGCTGGCACTGCAAGGATTTTGCAGCTGCAAACGTATAATGCTTCTACCTGCACTTCTGCCATTAACCATCTGACTGTTTCATTGGCAGTTTGCAAGTGCATAGGCGTGTTGACGATATTGGGCAATTTTTCCTTTCGCCTTACGATTGGACTATGCTCGCTATGGAAATTCACATATAGGCCATTTCCTCGTATATGGACAAATAAATTATACCAATTCATACTACGCCTTTCCGTATATAAAACTAAAACCATGCCTTTACTTGTTGCTTTTCCCATTGTCGTATTTCCTGCTGGAATCTTGATGCACCTTAATAATTCATCACGTTTAGGAAGGTGCAAAACCAAACTTCCCCTTAAGTTGTCACCGCGTCACACCGTCAGAACAAGAGTTTACAACTGCACACGGGCGACAAAACACTGAAATCAGCCATATTTGTCAAGTTTCTGCACAGGTGGATACGTTCACGTGACCCATTGAGATCTCTGTCTGCGTGGTTTATTCTCTTTTTTCCACTCCAACTCGCATAATTCTCACTGTTTCAACCACTCAACATGTCAGTTTCTGGTAAGTACTTGCTCCATTTCTATTTAATACCGTCTACGAGGCAGCACTATGCATCCAAATTGCAACACTGTAAAAGCCCGCGAATTTCTGTCGCTGTACGCGCATTTCTGGCCTTGTTTGACAGGTACCCCCCTTATTCAACCCCGCGGTAGCTAACCATTCTCACCACAGAAGCCAAACCCGCTGCCCTACCGGCCGCCGCTCCGAGCATTGCACCCGTCGACATTGACCATACCATGGATAATAGTCTGACCAATCCTGTTTTGAGCGTGGCGTCACCGCGTCCCACCGAGCCAAGTCTTGTTCGGCGTAAGGTCACGGGCGGTACCGTTGGTTTTGCGTCTTTGCCTCAACAGTACCACGTCAAGTCGCTCAAAAAGGGCTTCAATTTCAACCTTATGGTTGTAGGAGAGTCTGGCCTCGGCAAGTCGACGTTGGTGAGCACGCTGTTCAACACGGCGCTGCATCCTGCAAAGGCCGGTCGAGAGCCTGAAGACGAGGCGCCCCGCTCCATCACCATTGAATCTGTGACCGCCGATTTGGAAGAGAATCAAGTCCGCCTTCATCTGAACGTTATTGATACCCCTGGTTTTGGCGACTTTATCAACAATAGCGATGCTTGGAAGCCCTTGGTGGACGACATTGATCGCCGATTTGAGGCATATTTGGAACTTGAAAACAAGGTGAACCGTAGCAACATCACCGATGAAAGGATCCATGCCTGTATCTACTTCATACAGCCCACGGGCCATTCGCTCAAACCTCTTGATATTGTAGTGATGAAAAAGCTGCACAAGAAGGTCAACTTGGTGCCTGTTATTGCAAAGGCCGACACTCTGACTCACGAGGAAGTCGAAGCATTCAAAACGAGAATTCTGAACGATATTAGACACCAGGAAATTGAAATCTTCGAGCCGCCTCAGTATGAGAACGACGACGAGGAGACTATTGCCGAGACCAAGGAGATGATGGACAGTGTTCCATTTGCAATTGTCGGCTCGACCGCCATGGTGCAGACGAGCGATGGGAGGTCTGTGCGTGGCCGAAAATACCCTTGGGGTGTCATTGAGGTTGATAACGAAGAGCATTGTGATTTTGTCAAGCTGCGTCAGCTGGTGATTCGAAACCACCTGGAAGAGTTGCGCGAACGCACCTCTAGCGTGTTATACGAGAATTTCCGAACCGACAAGATGCTGGCCATGGGCATTCCTCAGGATCAGACGGTGTTCCGAGAAATCAATCCGGCTACCAGACAGGAAGAGGAACGTCAGAGACACGAGCGAAAGCTGGCCGAGATGGAGGCTGGCATGAAGAAACTGTTCAACGACCGTGTCAAGGACAAGGAAGACAAGCTCAAGAAGAGCGAAGCGGAGTTGTTTGCTAAGCATCGCGAGATGAAGGAGAAACTGGAGGCCGAGCGACGGGAATTGGAGGAAAAGAAGGCGCGTCTTTTGGAAGGCACCAAGGGATCGGAGGAAAAGAAGAAGAAGGGATTCATGCTGAGATGATTGCTTGTAGAAAAAATGGGATATTAATTTGTTTATAATGGTACTAAGTAGGCTTTTTACGGCTCGGTATGGCACCCCCGCACGGCTACAATCCACGCTGTCCCAAAGTTGCACGAAAAGCAAATTGTAAACTCCAACCTTACATATACTTTAGCGTCGCTAGTAGATAGATCCGGGGGGCAAGAGCATGGCAACGAGAACGGTCCGTAGTACGAGTTTCCAGAGTCTGATTCAGACGGCACACTTCGCATGGTTTTGCGGGCAGATGGCTGCGTTTGGCGGAGGCCTCTTTTACTTGCTATTCTCCATAAGGTACTTCAAGTACCCGCGTATGGCTCGCTTCCTGTATAAAGAGTCGTATATTGCGACGATACTGACGTTTGCAATCATTATCCAGCAGTCGTATTTCCCGGGAAATGGCCGCAGGGTTGATTTCTCCAAGCTGTTGCGCGGCGACGACTTTCATTATATGCTTCTGGCTATAATGTGGCTGTTTACTCCGCCGTTTGCGTGGAGCCTGCCACCGTATCTGGTGTTTGCGCTGTTCCACATTGTGGGGTTTGTTAAGGGCAAGCTGCTGCCGTCGCTCAACTATGGCGCACACTCTCCACTGTATATCAGTCTAGATAGCTTCTACAAGAACTATCATAACCAATGCCTTATGCTTGCATCGACGGTGGAATTCACCAACATTTTTACGTTATTTGTGGGTCTTTTCAAGTGGAACCGATACAATGTGGCTCGGTTTGTCTTGTATTGCCTGTTTATGAAGCTACGATATGAACAGAGCTACTTCACCAGAACTGTTGTCCACCGATGGGAAGTGACTCTGGACAACATTCTTATACGTCCGCAGATGCCATATTTCATCCGACTGGCATGGACCAATACGAAGCACTTTGTGCGATATTACATTGGAGGTGTTCGCCTGCTGCCTCCGGTGCGCCAACACGCGGCTAGGAAAAGTCGATAAGCGAAGAAGAACTCAACGCCATTTACGCCCCGTCAGATGTGTATTTTCTGGATATCAAACAGTAGCATTATACTATAGTTTGTGTTTATGTGAATGAAGATTACTGAAGATAATGTTTATTATTGGATAGCATTGTGCCTGTTTGCCCTGCCGCATTTTTGGTGGAGATAAAGCGGAGATGGCGATACCACCTTTGATGTCACTTGACTTACGCGATAGACCAATAAGAGAGTGTAAGCTTATCAAGCATGTGGTCAGGAGTGGACGGTTTGATTCAGGTTTTTATGTAGTTTGGACCTGGTTTGGCGTAGAAACGACCGAACAAGTGATATAATAAAGTGATGCTAATACGAGTAAGTGCATCTAGCACGTTTAAGAACAGATGTAATAGAGCACTATGTTTATAACTACATATTTAATAGAGCAATATGTTTATAACTGCATACGTAATATAGATTGCTTCTTTTGTATGAACTTTTAACTTTTATCACAAAAATACGTTGACATAAATCAGTAGCGTGATGACATCTGTTGAACCTTAATTGCCTACTTAGTGTCCGTCATCCAAATTCGAACTTACCAACAAACTGTTAATGCCGGCTCCACTTTTTACACAGGTGGACGGCGATAGAGAAAACTGCATAGAAAACTGCTCATTGCAGGAAAATGGCGAAAAGAAAGTCTCAAGTTCGAAATCACTCAATTGCGCGAGTCGACGATTCTGAGCGCCGACTCGAAGAAGCGAACCAGCAACTTAGAGAAGCCATTCAGCGAGTTGATGAGGCCAACCGAAAAGTTGTAGCAGCTACTCAGCGTACGCAAGAAGCCAATCAGCGAACTGCCGCAGCCAACAAGCGTGCTGACGAGGCCAAAAAGCAAACCTCTGAAGCCAAACAGCAAACTATTGAAGCCCTTAAGAAAGCAACAGACTCCGATGATCGGACTATTGAAGCTACTAAGCAACTTATTGAAGCCAAGGACGACTCTATTGCAGCGAATCTGGAAATTATCGCAGCGCTAGAGCATGCTCTAGAGTCCGACCACCGAGTTGCTGCAGCCAACCTGCGAACTCTTGTAGCTAACGAGCGAGCTGTTGCTGCCTATGAGCAAACTCTTGAGGCCAATCTGCGAAACATCGCAATCAACTGGCAAAACCAGCCGTTTGCCAAAGTCAGGCAAGAACCGAATCAGGAGCGGCTGCGAGCAAACTCAATTCAAGAGGAACAAATTATGGTGAATCGCAAATTGCTGTCCGAATTGACTGAACTAGCGAATTAAGGCAGAGACCAAGTAAAGATGGCACTGCTGAAACTCTTATTGCTGAGTTGATTTGTTCATTTGGCACAAAGGCTGAGCAGTTGCCAAGCCAACCGACGAATGAGCAGCTACAATGCGAAAAAATTAGCTGAGTGACGTAATGGAAAGGTTGCTTCATGCTTGTTATACTGCTACTAGAGCGAGCCAGGATTCTAAATTATTTATTGAGACGGGTGCCCGTCAATCCGCTTCATCACCATGCAGAGTTGGAACCTCCCTCAATCTGCCTTTTATTTATGAAAAATATCATTTCTATACATATTACACGATTGTATAATAAAACCAATGCATCTACAGCCTCTACTTCTTCCTAATTATCCATTTGTTACGCCAACTAGCATACCATCTCCATTTGAGGCTCTCCAAATCTACTTGTGCTCCTCACAAACTCCCTTGATCCAACAGCAACAACCAGAGGATTTTTATCCAATTTCTTGCAAAAACTGACACCATTTGGCAGTAGTAGGGCCAATGATTCGACGGCTCTGTATATCTCGTCAGAGCCGTCGTGTTTATCCATGTTTTCGCCAATGCCTTCGTTATTCCAAAGCCTCGATTCTCCGAGAAGAAGACCTGGACTTTGCCAATCGTAAAAAGCGTATGGAAAACGAGACGGATGCTTATCCCTTATTGGGTGCGTTATCACGGCCTGAAGGAGTGCAGCTGTTAAGAGTTGCTCAACTGCTGGATCAATATGGTGATAAAGTTGCCCATACAGCTACTCCAGAAACACCCATTGTGGAAATAAAAGGACGTATCAAAAGTATACGAGAGGCAGGCAAGAGCCTTGTTTTTATAGATTTGGTACAAGATCTACAAAAAGTTCAGGTCGTGTTGAATAGGAACAAGATCGTACCGTCATTGAACGAACATGAATTTATTCAGCAACATAAAATATTTAGAAGAGGAGACGCCATACAAGTTTTAGGACATCCGTGGCGTACTTCAAGGGGCGAATTTTCAGTGCTAGCATCTCAGAATCCTCAATTGCTAGCTGCATGCCTGCATCCTTTGCCGACGTCCGAACTCTCGGATACAAATAAAATGCATAACAGGGTGGTTGATCTTGCGGCGTTTCAGGAGTCAAAGGAAGTCATTCTTGCAAGATCCAATATTATTTCGTCGATGCGACAGTTTTTCGCTGACAGAGGCTTCATGGAAGTCCAGACTCCAATATTATCGTCACTAGCCGGTGGTGCTACTGCTCGACCTTTCATCACCAAAAGCAACGAACTATCTGATTCACGCGAAGATACAAGCCTAGAGCTGCGTATCGCTCCTGAGCTTTGGCTGAAAAGACTCGTGATCTCCGGGTTCGAGAAGGTGTTTGAGATCGGGGTCTGTTTCCGAAACGAGGGTGCTGATTCCACACATAATCCTGAATTCACCACTTGTGAGTTTTATCAGTCGTATGCATCATTGGAAGATCTTATGCAGCTAACTAAAGAGCTTCTGGTCAGCGTTGCCCGAGGTGTGCAAGAAGAGTATCCTAGGTTTGCCAGCCATACAGAACCAATACTCGGTATTTTCGGGGTCAATGATCTTCCTACAGTTGATTTTATATCACACGTTGAATCGAAAACAAATGACCGGCTTCCTGAAGACCTGACAAGCGTGTCGTCTCTCCAGAGGTTCTGCAGCAAGCATGCGGTCGACTACGACGGCACTGAAGGCCCAGCCAAGCTTCTAGACAAAATTGGCGCCAAGTTTATAGAGCCTGAGTGCACAGAAGGTGCCTTTATTGTTAACCATCCAGCGTTGATGGCACCGCTAGCCAAATCTAGCATTAGACAGATCAACGGCATAGCTCGTCGCGTGTCTCGAAGGTTCGAGCTTTTCTACAAAGGATATGAATTGGCTAATGCATACGAAGAGGAGAACTCGCCGTTTGTCCAGGAAGCCAATTTCCGGGATCAGCTGGCTCTCAATGGCAAAACCCGCGATCCTGAACAGCCGTTGCCGGACCAAGCTTACATTTCAGCAATGGAATATGGTCTTCCACCTACTGGAGGCTGGGGAATCGGGATTGATCGTCTTTGTATGATATTAACGGGCTCGTCTCGCATCAGTCAGGTTCTTCCTTTTGGAGACATTCGAGCACTGCATCATCAGTGAAATGACTACTAAACTGTCAGAAAACATGTAAATAATGGGGTTTTTGCCGCTATTTTGTTAAATACACATGAACAATTACATAATAAACGCGATAGCGTAGCTTGTACAAATTTGTTGTATCTTGAATAAATTCACACTGGCCATTTATCCTTCTGCACATCGCGTCCAATATGCCTTCAAGCGTAAACATCTCCATGGACTCAACCACGACTGAGTCCGCGAGCAGTCTGAGCACTCTCACCGCAAGCTTTGTAGAAGAGGAGGAAATCGCAGTAAAAGCAGATTTCCAAGTGCCTTCGTTGCCTCAAATACCCGAGGAGTCGTGCACGTATCTCAGTGCTACTCCAACATCAATACAGCAAGATCCGTCCGCACCGTGCATTTTAGGAGTGGACGAGGCCGGCAGAGGACCGGTTATTGGACCAATGGTGTATGCAGTTAGTTATTGCAAGAAAGATTTTGACAAGGAGTTGAAAAAGTACGGGTTTGCCGATTCCAAAACACTGACCGGGGAAAAGCGCACCGACCTCATGAAAAGCCTCTGTTTCGAGGACGACACGCTCACTTCCAATGTCGGTTGGGCTACGACTGCTATGAGTGCGCAGGACATTTCCAGCGGTATGCTACGGCCTTTGGCCCTGGGAAACTATAATCTGAACGAGCAAGCTCACGATACCACGATTGATCTCATTCGTCGAGTGCTTGCCGTTGGTGTTAATATAACAGAGGTTTACGTCGATACAGTTGGGCCTCCACAGAAGTATCAGGATAAATTATCGCGCGTGTTCCCGGAAATAAAGATCACCGTGACGAAGAAGGCCGATTCGCTGTTTCCCATTGTTAGTGCAGCGTCCATCTGCGCCAAGGTGACGCGCGACCAATGCATTCTGCAGGAAGAAAACTGGGGCAGTGGCTATCCTTCTGATCCTAATACCGTCAAATACCTGGAGCAAAGTGTGGACAGTGTTTTTGGCTGGAACCATATGATCAGGTACTCATGGCAGACTACTAGAGACATTATGGATAGGAAGAAGTGCCTGGAGACCCAATGGGCTGATGATTTCTATGAACAGAATTTGAAAATCACGTCTTTTTTCAATCAAAAGGTGGACCCGCATTTCGACAACCAAAGCGATGATTCAATGTCCAAGCTGGATGTATCGACCCGGTATTTCGGGCACTCGGTAGTGGATTTGTAGAGATGTTGATACTACATGGTTATACTATTTCTGGGTACCTGATACTGCAAGGAGGCAGTTTTTCAATAGCTCGAGCGTCAAAAATCCTATTGGTGGTATAGGTCTTATCGAGTGTCTTGAATTGCTTCTTTGGCTGCCGATCACACCACCAACATGGAGGGCCCAGACTGACTGGGGATAACTAAAAAACCTTCTTTTTCTTCCTTATTATGCATATTAAAGGTAGTAGATCTCATTTTCAGCTCTTTTCACATACTTTCACACCAGTTATCGCCGCTTTTCTCTATCAACTCGTCTACGTCTTCGCTTTGAACCACTTGCAGCTTGGGTGGGGGCACTCCCCATGGGCCAAGAATGGCCCACTGGTTTCACGAACATGTCAAGTTATAAATATCCAAGCACCCAGCTATTTCGGACACATCGATATCTGCCTAATTTCACCTACTTGTATCAAAATTTCACATAATTCGCATGTCTATCCGATTCCGACATTTCTCCAAGTCTCCAACCAGATTATGTCAACCATCCCAACGAATAGTTTCACCACTCAACATTATCGATCTGACCACAGCAAGTGATTTCTCTGGAACCCCCGGTGATAATGTCTGCAGCTGCTGTACTGGTGCGGAATAATGTGTTGCGTTCTGCATTCCGACATAGTGTAGTGTAAGTAAAATTCTCGCTGGTATTAGGGATAAATGCCTGGAAAGTGATCTGGCCAATGGGAACGAGCTATGCGAGGAAAGCCAAAGGCTGTGCGTTTGTGCCATTGAATTGAAGCAAATTCGAGGCTTTCACTGACTTTGCACTGTATTTTCATCAATTGCCGGCTTTGAATCCATTGCCGGAAAAATGCGAGTGCCAATTAGGAAAGCCCGGAATAACACCTCGACTTCCCCACGCATTGCAAACATGGAGATTCCGGTTTCTGTTTGTTTTCAGTAGTGGCTTGTCTTGGAAAATGGCCGAAATATGGTTGTATTTGCATTCAGTTGGACTTCTTGCTTGACTGGTCCATTGCTTTGGGTATTCTGTATCATTTCCCGGACTTTTCCCTCTTTCACAACATATATCGATACTAGCATTTCTATTGTGTCATCAGCATATTCTAACCTTAGATGTTCTCGGATCGCAGTTCCTGCTCTCGCTAGATTTTATGCTTCCAAGTCGTTCCCTCCTCATCATGTCATCGACATGCCTGCTCTTTCTCCTACAATGACGCAGGGAAACGTCGGAGCATGGCAGAAAGCTATTGGTGATCACCTGGAGCCTGGAGAAGCTTTGGTAGAAATCGAAACCGACAAGGCCTCCATGGACTTTGAGTTCCAAGAGGAAGGATATCTGGCCAAAATTCTACTTCCAGAAGGAACAAAAGATGTCCCTGTTGGAAAGCCGATAGGTGTTTATGTTGAAGAAGAAGGCGACGTTTCTGCTTTTGAAAATTTCACTCTTGAAGATGCCGGTGGCTCGGCAGCGCCCCCACCTCCTCCACAAGAGGAGCCAAAGAAGGAGGAGCCTAAGGAAGAGCCCAAGCTGGAGGAGCCTTCTAAACCCGCATCGTCTGCTCCAAAGCCGGTTCCTCCATCGGAGCCAGGTGCTCGAATAATAGCGTCTCCTGTAGCCAAGACCATTGCCTTAGAGAAGGGTATTCCTCTAAAGGACATTCAAGGATCTGGTCCTGGAGGACGTATTATCAAACGGGACGTTGAGAACTGGCAGCCCTCTCCAGTGGCAGCCGCCGCTCCGAGCGCTGCTCCTGGTGCAGCTCCTGCAGCGGCTGCGGCTGCGGCTGCACCTGTTGCTGCTGCTGCTGAATATGAGGACGTTCCCATCAGCAACATGCGTAAGACAATTGCAGCTCGATTGACACAATCCAAGCAGACCAGTCCCGATTACATTGTCTCTTCCAGGTTGCGTGTTGGTAAACTGCTGAAGCTGAGGCAGGCTCTGAATGCTGAAGCCGATGGCCGCTACAAGATCTCAGTGAATGACATTCTCATCAAAGCCGTAGCAGCTGCTTCGAGGGAAATTCCTCAAGTGAACTCGCAATGGCTAGAGGCTGAAGGAGTCATCCGAACTTTCAAAAAGGTGGATGTATCTGTGGCCGTTGCCATCCCTAGTGGACTGATTACGCCCGTGGTGCCGAATGTTGACACCAAGGGACTGGCCGTAATTTCCAATGAGATGAAAGCTTTGGGCAAAAAAGCCAGGGAAGGCAAACTGGCACCTCACGAGTACCAAGGCGGTACTATTTCCATTTCCAACATGGGAATGAACCCGGCTGTGTCGTTTTTCACTGCTGTCATTAATCCTCCTCATTCCGCCATTTTGGCTGTGGGTACAGTGGAGAAGGTGGCTGTAGAGGATCCCGAGTCAGAGACTGGTATTGCTTTTGAAGAGGTGATGCAAGTCACGGCGTCGTTCGACCACAAGGTGGTTGATGGAGCAGTGGGGGGTGAATGGATGAGGGCATTCAAGCGAGTGGTGGAGAATCCCTTGGAGCTTCTTTTGTAAAAAGAGTTGACTGATAGAATCTGATGCGCGGTTTTTTGATGTTATCTGGTTCTTTGCTTTGCAATTCATGTTCGACTCTGAGGTAGTTGATGCTAGATCGTATATATGAAGAATCTTATCTAGTATCGAATACATCTGTAATTGGATAGTCTGAGTGGTGCCAGTGCCTTCCGAATAGTATTTCTGTAGTATTATAATAAGTTTGTCATTAACGGTATTATATTTTGTGATAATTATTCGTGACAATTGACTTGTTACTTGTGATAATTATGTTGTCACTCTTTACGATATTCTTTGCGATAATCCTCATAATGATGACATTTTCACTCATTGCACCTCTCCAACTGTACTTCACCATCTGCACTTTACCAACACTGCATTTCTCCAACACCATCAATGGTAAGTAAAACACACCAATACGTTCCAACACCACTAACTTGCAGGACTGGGACGAGCAAGAAGCCGAAAATGGCGTTCGCTTCTCGTTCAATGTCATTCCTTCTACTACGGCCCAGGCTTCGAAATGCGTGATCCCCGTCAGCGCCATGGTAACTCCAATGCATGCCAAGTCTGATCTTCAGCAGGTCGAATACGAGCCGGTTGCTTGCAGTAACGGCAGTTGCCGGGCCATATTGAACCCGTTTTGCTACGTTGATCATCAGAGCAAGGCATGGAACTGCAGATTGTGCTTCAATCGCAATTTGTTGCCTCCAGGATACATGAACACCACTCCGGAAAACCTTCCTACAGAACTGCTGGCAACGTCTTCTACAATTGAATACATTCTGCCCAAAGTCGCACAGATGGCCCCGGTGTTTATGTTCGTAATTGATACTTGTTTGGATCACGAGGGCCTTAAAGCTCTCAAGGATTCTCTGCTGGTTTCCTTCAGTTTGCTGCCTAAGAATGCCCTCGTTGGTTTCATCACTTTTGGAACTGTGGTAAATGTCTATGAACTCGGTTATAGTGAATGTGTCAAGTCCGTTGCGTTCAATGGAAGAAAAGACTATTCGAGCCGCCAATTCCTTGAGGCTTTGGGATTCTTTTACTCGGATGTTACCCATTCCCAGACTTCCGGTGCACTGAGAGCCGCTTCTCGATACGTACTGCCTATTCAGGAGGTGGAATTTGAGCTTTCAAATTTGGTGGAACAGCTACGCGACACTTCTTTTACAGCGCCTCATGACGAACGTCACAAAAGAGCAACTGGTTCCGCCATCAGTTGCGCAATTAGCATCATAGAGGCTGCATTTTCAAGCGCTGCTTCCAGGATCATGGTTTTCTCTGGTGGCCCATGCACGATAGGCCCGGGCACCATAGTAGATCCGCCTTTAAAAGAGCCCATGAGGTCTCACAGCGATATTGACGCGCAGAACAAAAACTCCAGACATCATAAAGCTGCTGCAAGGTTTTATGAAGGTCTGGCAAAGAGAGCAGTCAATTGCGCTTGCATAGTGGATTTATTTGCAGGATGTTATGATCAGGTGGGGCTAGATGAAATGAGATATCTGCCACATTCCACCGGAGGAGCGACCATTTTGACTGATTCATTTTCAACATCGATTTTCAGGCAAAGCTATATGCGTCTTTTCAATACTGATAGTCAAGGGTTCTTGGAAATGGGATTCATGGGTACGTTGACAGTTCTTACATCTAAGGAACTCAAAATCTCAGGTCTCCTGGGCAGCGGCCATGGTTTGAATTCAAAGACTCCTCACGTTGCAGAGACGGAGATCGGCATAGGAGCTACCAACCAATGGAAAATATGCGGGTTCAGACCATCGTCGACATATGCATTATTTTTTGATGTGGTAGGCTCTGCACCCCCGACAATTTTAGCTAATGAAGGCCCTCCCAAAGCTTTCATCCAGATATCACTGCATTATCTGCATTCCAGTGGAGTTTATAGACAGAGGGTGACTACTATTGCGAAACCACTGAGCGTACCATCACTTAATACGGAATACCGCTTGGAGGACTCATTTGATCAAGAGACGGCTATAGCTGTCCTGGCACGAATGGCCGTTGACAAGGCAGAGAAAGGTGGCTCAGTTGCCGATATTATGCGATGGATTGATAATTCATTGATTAAATTCTGCAGCAGGTTTGCCCAGTATATGCATAACGACGCGGGGTCATTCAAGCTGAGTACTCAATTCAGCTACCTGCCTCAATTCATTTATCATCTAAGACGATCACAGTTTTTGCAGGTTTTCAACAATTCGCCTGACGAAACAATGTACTACCGGCATGTCTTGAAGCAAGAAGATACAACCAATTGTACAATTATGATTCAACCCACGCTGACGACATATGAGATCGACAAAGAACCCGCGCCAGTCTTATTGGATGTATTATCGGTAAAGCCGGATCGAATCCTACTTTTAGACACATTTTTCCATCTGTTGATTTACCACGGTGAAACAATTGCAGCATGGAGAAAAGCGGGGTATCAGGATTTGCCCGACTACGCTAATTTCCGTGAACTATTAGAAGCCCCGCGTAAAGATGCGGCAGACGTTCTGAGTGATCGGTTTCCATTACCGCGGTTTATCGACACGGAGGCTCGAGGATCGCAGGCTCGATTTTTGTTCAGTCGATTGAACCCCAAGAGCAGCAACGTCGTGGACAGATATGGATACACGGATAGTGGAGAACGGGTGCTGACTGATGATGTGAGTCTGCAAGATTTCATGGATTATTTGATCAAGTTGGTCGTGAAAATTGATGTGAAGTAGATGGTTGATGGTGGTTAGAAGACTAGGCCCAATAGGAGAGTAATAACGGAAGCAATCACATCTACAATTGTATGAATCGTTTTGATTTTCGACCTTCATGATATGCTATATTTAAAGACATTCAGATTGATTTTCAACGTTTGTGTGTTCCTTTGATTTTCAGCAGTCGTGTAATGGCTTGATTTTCAACATTTGTGCTATGCTGTATTTGACGAGCCGTTGTGGCTCAGTCAGCTAGCTGCCCAAGTGCTTACCAGGCAATAACAAGGAATTATCAGTGTCACGGATCCCGACATCCAAACTGAAATTTTGTTACACCACCGTCCGCTGAGCTGATGTTTTCTCTTGAGAATGAGTAAGTTCGTAGCAACAACCGGGAAAGTACTTTAATTGGGCTTAAGATGATATCTATTTAATCAATTAATCTCAATTAATTGATTAATTCTCGTTCTGCTACTGAACATTGCTCAGTCATTTCACAAAACGTCAGTTGTTACTAGTTTACATCATTTGTGTTCATAATAGTCAAGGTTACTGCAAGTCTTGTTGTGTCGTCCCCAAAACCAGAAATTGTTTGTGAATTAGAATCACTGAAAAGGGATTTTGAGGTTCATCCTACATTAGGAAAACTCCATTATTCCTGAAACAAATTACCTATTTTGAAGGTTGCTACTTGCTCTGAGATGGCAAGCATACTCAATTGAACCTCATTTCAAACAATATAAATAGAGGTATATTTTCCTAGTTATTCTCTAGGGACTCTGTGGTCTATATAAGGTGAATACAGTACTCAAATAACAAGTTGCTTTAAGTATAACTTACGTCAGCCTTGGTTCTACTGTTTCTAGCACTGCACACCAACAGTGAAATTACGACTTAAGACACACAACTCCACAAACTTCCACCTTCCTCGCCACTGCTACCACGCATCTACCATGGATCAGCAGGCTGATGATGAAGCCATATTTTCCGTCGAGGAAAAGGGATACATCAGAGAAAATGCTCTTCACGTTAATAATGATCTGCGCAGTTTACTTCAAAGCATTATACAAGACCTGTCCAACGATAGTTCAACAGACGCAGGTACGTATGAAAAAATAAACAAACATACTTTATACTAACATATAGTTACTGCCGCTATTCTCATGCTTCTCTCAACTCTTCAGTTAAACGGGGCTTCTCTACTGCTGAAGTCTCGTGTGACTCCCGAGAAGTCGTTAAGGGAAGATCTCAAGGCGTTGGTAACAAAGACCACGGTTGGTCCTGCAAAGTATCGTGAAATTATCCAGGCGATCCTTGAAAATGCATCTGACATTTATGTCTGGATCGCTGTTATCAAATTGGCAAAAAATGTGTTACCACCGCCGCCCCAACCCGTAGCTATTCCGAGTCGCGCTCCAACTCCGAGGCACTTTGACGGCGCGGCATGTGGCCCCTTCGAAAATGGAAAAACCGTGGAAACGAGCCTCCGAACTGAGATGGCACTCTGCTCATACAAAAACGTGACAGGCTTTTTTGAAAAATATTTTGACATAGGCGCTGAGGCCACGGAAAAAAGAAAGCAATGGGTGCAGAGAAGCAAGGAGATCTATAAGGAGCCTGGTGTGGAATCTGGTCTTTCTGAATTGCTCTCGAAACAAATTACTGAGGACAGTTTTTGGAAATGGTTGA